>CAEFZX010002523.1:0-69517 GCA_903066825.1 Alfaro cultratus | reverse complement strand
GCGAGAGGCAGGGTTCACCCTGGACAGGTCGCCAGTCTGTCGCAGGGCAACACAGAGACAAACAGGACAAACAACCACGCACACACACACTCACACCTAGGGAGAATTTAGAGAGACCATTTAACCTGACAGTCATGTTTTTGGACTGTGGGTGGAAGCCGGAGTACCCGAAGAGAACCCACACATGCACAGGGAGAACATGCAAACTCCGTGCAGAAAGACCCCGGGCCAGGAATCGAACCCAGGACCTTCTCGCTGCAAGGCAACAGTGCTACCAACTGCGCCACTGTGCAGCCCGTGTTCTGTCCCAATACTAAAATTTTTGAACACTTGTAACCTGCACACTCAAACCTTTATGTGCTCTTCAACTGAGCCCACACTTCACAGAGGGACCTAGGCTGCAGCCTGAGCACTGGGACCGGGCATGGAAACATGTACACACAAGTATTTACACACGTACGTTTAAGGAAATTACACATCAGGAAATGCCCTCTTTAGTGCGGAGCTAAGATAGAGCTAGTTAAGGAATCAGAAACTGTTGCCAGGTGCCATTTGCTGTGTTGTCCCATAAGGAAGCCTGGAGATGGACCAGCTCTGTATTCTGGTCTTAATAAATGGGACTGATGATTTCAACTTGCTGACTCTTCTTAGACCTCATACATTACAAACCAAGCTGGAGAAAGGATAATCTCCAACATGCTATAAAATTACACAGTCACAAATTAACATCAATAAATTGGGTTATTTAGCCTGTTGACAGAGAAAACAATGGAGGTTCATTTTTCAGTCATTGGTAAATGTCACTGTTTCAAATGAAATATTTATTTAGCAATTCAAGTGTTTATCTTACAAACTACCTTATTTTCTGGACTATAGAGCGGACCTTACTATAAGCCGCATCTACAAAGTTTTTTCAAAAAACTGGAAACGCACATATATAAGCCACACCGGGCTACAAGCCACTGATATGTCCGCCACTCTTGGTTTTTTACTTAATAAATGTGCTATTAAGGACTGAGCCCTGCGTCTCCAACGCCGAACCATGGATCTGTTCACGTCGAGCTTACGTGCAGCGGCTCTGTTTCCCTCCTGTACTGCCGGATCGAGAGCTCTCAATTTAAAAAGCTGCATCATATGAACTTCCATGATGAGAGGGTATGAGTTTGAAAACATTTCTCTGTCGTGCCTGCTGCTAGCATGTGCTTGTTCTAAATGAAAGTTATCGTTTTCTTCGTTGATTTCCAATTTTGACTTCCAATGATTCACTTGCTGCTAAAGAGCCCCCTGGTGGCTGAAGGAAAATCCACAGAAAAGCCGCACCGGGCTATTAGCTGAATGGTTCGAAGCGTGGGGAAAAAGTAGCTAAATATTTAGCTTTAGCTTGATAAATATTAAATTGACGGGTAGCTTGCACAGAGCTAAATATTAAGCTAATATGCACATTTTCTTGCATGTAAGGGAAGCTTGCATGCAAGAAATTAGTTGGAAAAGTATATAAGAGAAGGGTGGCAATGCACTGGTCTTTAAAGTCACTATGCCCATCATGGTCAGTTTGGAATTAATATATGTAATGAAAACATTTAAATATAAATGAAAATAGGTTTTTAAGAACCACAATAAAGCCTGACTGTCACAAATTAAAATGGTAACAGTGGACTTTTTCCCTTAAATATTCAAAATAAGAACTAAAGTATAACAATGTTTTTACAGCCAAAACATTTGCTGGAAATGGTGCATATTGTAGATCTACCAAGTTGAGCTTATTACATATTTTCACAATTCTTAAAGACAGATTTCAGACACTGGTAACTCCGCCATGTTTTATCCTTTTAATCAGCCAAGTTTAAAGGAATCCTACAAATCCTCAGCTCACATTGCTCTTTATTTTGTCATGAAAACATGTGGACTAAACCTGACCGACTGAGCAGCCAGAAATAAAAACTGTTAGACGTACAGAGAGCAAGGGGAACCGTGGATTAGATGTTAGGGGCGGCCCAGCCAGCCTGGCACAGATCTGTGATTGGTGGTTTTCTGCCCAGCAGGAAAAGTTGGGAACACAGTTTAAAAGCTGCAGCCATTCACAGGAAGCTGGATCAGAAATGGCTCTGCTGAAGGTTCTGCTGCTGCTGCTGGGGCTGGGTGAGTCGGACACACCGGACACACTTCCACCGGCTCTAAATGCTATGAATTATTTTTTTGTCATTTTAAAGATGTCATGTTGAGTTCTTATTTCTACTGTGTGGATCTAATTTGCTAAAAACAGAGACATTCTTCTGCAGGTGTTGCAGTGAGCTCAGTGTCTCTGCAGAAGAGAATCGTTGGAGGTCAGAACTGTAGAAACGATGAGCGACTCTATCATGTGATTGTCTATAGGCATAGTTCAATAGCAACACAATTCTGTGGAGGATCTCTGATCAGTGATCAGTGGGTTCTGACTGCAGCTCACTGCTGGGAGAACGCTCCAGGATGGTGAGTGAGGAAAGGTTTTACTGAAAAATCACCAATAACTGATTGTTAATTAGTTATTGGTTAATTAATTGGGTCTTTCTTGCTTAGGGTTCATGCGGTGCTTGTAGGAGGTCATCCTAGAAGAGGTCCGACGTGGAGTTATACAATTGCTCAACGTGAGGTTTATAGAGACAGCAACGGTCGTCAACATGACCTCATGCTCCTGAAGCTGTCAGGAAAAACAACAGTCCAACCAATCAAACTGCCTGACTGTCCAGATACTCTCCTGCTGTAAGTTTTATCTTCTCAAATCTAAGAATTTGGTTCTTGATCTGCCAGATGAGGCAACGTTCATCCAGGAAAATGTTGGAGCTCTGGTCTCCCGGAGTTAGTTATTCTTCTTAATGTGACTCATTATTAGTTTTGTTTTTCTTGTGTTTCAGCGGCACCAACGTTCAGTTTGCAGGTTATGGACCAACACAAATTGGCTTTTTTAACAGAAGAAGTGAGATGAATGTTCATGTTTCTCATTGTGTTTGTTGTTACCTCATGATGATTCAGATTATTCAAATCTGTTTTTAGATTATCTGTCTCATATTAACCTTGAGGACATAGTGGCAGTTTTGATACAAATGTAAAAATTACATTTTATACAAGTAACAATACTGCAGTTTCATAACCACAGATAACAAGGTCATATCCTGAGCAAAATGTGTCAACTCTCAAACCGACCTTACATGTTTGTGCTGTTTTTCCTCTACAGTTGCAAATCTGCTCAATGATCTTCAGTGTGCAGTGTTTAAGATTGCTAAACGTGATGAGATGGAGAGGATAGTGGCAAAACAAGATACGTTTGGGTACCGTTACCAGAAGTGGTACAGTGTGAGAAGCTCTAAGAAGGACATGTCTTTCGTACGTCAGTCTCTAAACAATTTTCTGCACGAAAATTGAAATATTGTTTCTATTTTAGCGGGTAACAACTAAAAGCTTTGTGTTTGTGACAGGGCGACTCTGGTGGAGGAGTTGTGTTCCAGAACAGGCTGTATGGCGTTTGTGTTTGCACTGGAGATGCAACGTATGCACTCAATGCACCAAGTGCTTTCCTGGACGTCTGTGCCTATAAGCAGTGGATAGATGATACAATTAAATAACCAGAAGGCCCAGGCTGCTTGGTGTCTGTATTGTGGCTAAATGTTCCCAGCATCATAAAATCACAAAGTTCAAGTTAATCTTTTTTTATTTCGATTTTCTGTTGATTCATTTTCTGATTTACTTGGGGATTTAAGTTATTGTGTACAAGTTAATCTGTGATAATATCTTATTTCTCAATAAGTAAAGCTGCTGTTTGTAATAATAAGGAATAACATCCACTGTCACATGACTAGAAAATAAATGGCTGTTATCTGATCAGATTGTCTCTCTTGTGCTTATTTCTGGTTGTTAGTGAAGAAAGTAACAGATTTTAACATACTGAACACAAATTGAACTTTAAAGGCTGTTAAACTTAGAATCCAGAAAAAAGTACTTCCAGAACGAGAACATTACAAATTTGAATGTACAAGTCCAGAGGACACTTACTTATACTTATCTGGCAACCAAGAACAGCAATTAGAACAAACTTAGAATCCAGAAAAAACTACTTTAGCAACTACGTTTTACACTTCGATTCTTCCAACCCAGAAAAGGAATTAGACCAGAGGATAATTATTTATTTTTATTTCTTTTGCTCTTTCCTTTGGTTTGTTATAACAAGCAGACTTCTATGTTGAAGTAGGCAGAAGATTTTAGCGGAATTTTGTAGAATTTCAATTTATTTCAATTGGGCTGAAACTGGCACAAAAGTGCAAATATTTCAAAAAGTAAAATAGTGAAATTTAGCAAAAGATATAGCAGAAATCTCCAGAAGAAGCAGAACGTTTTGATATATGAATTAGTAAAATTCGCTCTAGTTAGCAGAAGTAAAGACTGAAAAACGTAAGCAGGATCTTAATAAGTGAGATTGCAGTAATGCAAAAAAAATCCTTCGAATATCCTCAAATCGCCTCTTATTGCATTAGACCTGCTCAAATGAAATGAAAGAATTTCATTGCATTTATTCTCGCTCACAAGAAACGTCCATCACATGAATCACAATGAGCGTTCACCGAGAGCCAGGATTAAATTTAGCAGAAGATGACAATGTAGAATCAGCCCAAAAAGTAAAAAAAAAAAAATGTAAGTGTAGTCAGAGGGACAGAGGGAGAAAAAAGGGAAAAAAAAGAGGTTAAGGTGGGGAGAAGAAATGAAGCACCTTAAATGTAAAATGTAAGAATGTCAATGGGGGAGATGTCAGCAGGTGAGGAAGCAGCCAATTATCCAGAGGAACTCTTGGCTCAGAGCTCCCTGTTCCCATTAAGATACATAATATTACTGTGGTAAGGAGGAGACTAAAGAGATGACTGGATCAAGTGTGCCTGTGCATATGAATGTGTGTGCGTGCGCCACACACCTCGCATTGCGACGTCTCGATATGAAAAAGCGGTTCAAGTCGCGGGTAATGAGACAACAAGCGCCGCCGAAGACTTCGACAACAAGCAGCGCAATCACAAAAGAGCCGGGCTGTAACCACTGCACCATCCCGGCCGCAGCGGCCCCCTTCCCCTCATCACTCCCCTGCTCATAACCCTCCGTTGCCCCGGGGGAGGCGAGGTGAGGAAAAGAAAGAAAGAAAAGGGAGAGCAGATGGATGAAGTGTGGATGTGCATTTTAAGTGAGAAGAAAGGGGTTTATTTTATGCCGGGCCTCTTCCTCGGACCATCGATCAAGGTCTGCGGACATCAGAGGAGGCCAGGATGGAGGGAGACGGGAATCCTTCCGAGCACGAAAACATATGTGGCAGGAAAAAAATGTGCGGTTAAAAGCTTGAAAAACCTATGTTTCTTGTCACTTATGGTGAAAAACTATGCCTATGGGGCACAGTATTTCATCTTTCCTCTGCCATGAATGCATATTAATTTGGACTTTTTATCTTGAAATATGGAGGGGGAAGCTAACATTTAAAAAGATTTATAGAAATCTGTAGAAAGATGGTTTCTCCTTTTGTTTGAACGCATACAGTGAATGAATGTGTTTAAGTGACAGTGAACACTGTAAAATGCAAAACATTCAGAAATATTACATATAAATTACAATTTTACTAAAATAATACAGGTGTTTTATGGATATCTAATTTTTTAAGAAGAATGTTTTTCAGTATTTTTTTTTTTTAAAGCAACATTTGTCTCAATAAAGTACCAAGAAAAATTAAATAGATGTTTGAGAAAATGTATTAGAGTACGTTTTCTGACACACATTTAGAAAAAAAGCAGATTTGGACAAAATGTTGTCAATGTTTTGGTTTGATTCCAAAAAATGTTTTTTTTAATGGGAAAAGAATCGTCTGATATGAGAGAAAAACGTCTATTTTTGGTGAAACTCCAGGATTTCCTGCAGTGTCAACAGTAAAGTTGAGCATTTCTAAACAAATCCCTCAAAACTACTAAAGGTCACCTGCCAGACCTGCAGCCATCCAGACATGAAATGATGAATGTGGAACAAAGTCATATGAGGTGAAGAAACTGGAAAAATATTCTTTATTCCAATAGTAAGAAGAACATTGTGGAGTGATGGCAATAAAAGGGAGAGGCTAACGAGTCGGAGTTTCTCTCAAAGCATGTTGAGGCTTTTGTTAGCCAAATCTGTCAGTGAGAACTGATGAGATCTCTTCTAAAAAAGTAAAGTTCAGAGAATGCAGCAGCCCAAAATACGAGTCCAGTGCTAAGTTTATGCTAGTGTCCGACCACACCACACACTCTGACCACTGTGAGTCTGTTGCTTCCTCTTTTCTAGAGAAATCCACTTGACTCAATTCTTCTTTAGTGTAAAGGCAATCGTTATGGTGCTGTACTAGTGGTATTCTTGGTACTCATTGAATAGATTTGTCCTACTTGCCACCAACTGCATGTGGTTGCACACTCACACGTTCTCGTGTTAAAATATGGTACCAATGATGTTTTGTACCGGTAAATTATGCCTGAAAAAGTGAAATGCATGTGCATCGTGTGGCAGTGTACACTCTTCTTTCCATCAGAGATCCCTTTTTCACCCTTCGTGCAGTTTCTATGTGCAAAGGGCCCCAGGGGCCATCTTCATTTCAGACACTGATTCTTTTGGTGGAAGTCAAAGAAGTGTAAAACAGTTCCAAGAGCATTTACATCGGACACACGAGACTGGTGGGGCGTAGGCACCACATCCACCATAAACTAAACTTTTTCTCCCTAAAACACTTTTAACTGTCTATTTCAATAGTTCAAACACCAAATATACCTTAATATACATATATACCACCAGTGGAAACCATCTTGGCACTACCGCAATAACTAACGCCGACAATCTTCCTGATTTCCATTTATGAGAGTACAGCCAATCAGTGTCAAGAAAAGTGAATGCTGCTCCTGAATGGGCTGTTTACCTACCTAGTATGTAGGTATCCCAGCTGCCCAAGCTGTATTTTATTAAGAATATTTTAGGAAAATTTGCAAATAGACAAATATTAGCATTCCAACAATATGTTTGGCATTACGTTCCAAGGAATAAACTGTGAATCAGGAGGCTTCCACTGCAGTTAGCTTGTTTGGATTGCTACCAACCTTTGTAGGAAACAAACGTGACCGACGTGCGTCGGCATGAGGCTAATGTGACCTGATTTCATTCTGCTTTTCCAACACAACTTTACTGTCTAAGTAAAGTTCACTTTTTAAAAGCTTAAAGGTCGGGATGGTGCAAAATAAAAAACAATTATTTGATTCATGCAGACTTGAGAAAAAAAAATGACGTGAGTAATGAAGGGTGAGTATCAGAAAGAGTAGAAGCTTCTTAAAGAGACAGAGGCCAATTTCACGGTGTCAAATACGTCTACAATGTGAAGTTAGATTTCCTTTAGGTTATTTTTGAAATATACATCATTTTAACGACACCTGAAGGCAACTGTTATCTGATTGCACTATTGATTGGATTGTTTTTTGGGGTGGAAGAGTGTTCCCTCTTTTGTGTGGCTGAAGGAAGATTCTGACTCCTTAATTCTCTGTACAAATTAAAACCACACTGATTGTTTTTATGCACTACAGAACCTAGAACAACAACAACAAAAAATCTGAATCAGACAAAACTGGAAAGCCCTGTTCAGACCTCAAATAACACCTGCAAAATCCTGATGGGTGCAACTTCACAAATAGTAGAAAAATACTTTTTTTGTGCATGCAGACAACACTTCTAAACCAAAAGGTACACACACACACACACGCATCCTGTCTGAAAACGACTGGGGACCAGAGAGGTAGCCGGCTGCCAGTGTTGCAAGCTGCAACTTTTTATATTTAAAGCCATGAATGTTTTAGAGGCCCAGGTGGAGCTGGGCCGGGGGGCGTTGTCGGGGCGGTGAGGTCACCGTCAATCCAAACAGCCAGACTCCGCTTTGGCCCGCTCCGCCTGCCCCTGGGGCCGAGCTACCCCCGGCGTCTCCTTTCATTTCATCCCGTAGGCCGCTCGAGCGTGACCGAGCCGTTTCCTGAATCATGAGAAGAGTTGCTCTTTCCAACGGGAGTCAAAGAAAATAACAAGAGCACGCATCCTTTATTAACCTTCGAGGTTCCTCCGTTTCCTTTACCCTTTAAAACGCTAACGTGCCTCTTTTTCCCGCTAACCACTTCATTGCAAATCTAGGTTCTAGAGTTTATCTACAACGATTCCTCGTCATCTCCCACATTTGGCTGTTGCACCATTTTTTAAAGTTCTCTAAATAAGAGGTTATTTCGGTTTCTTTCATTTAAAAAAAAACCCTCAACAAATGAAACCCAGTGAACTGTGAAATGATAATCTCCATCACATCTTTGGAGGACCCAGGGGGGGAGAGGCACCCACCTGCCGCATTACTTCCCGATAAATCCCTAAGCTGCCAGGTATAACTTAAAAAAAAGAGTACGATTAAGTCAGGGAAAGGTGGATTAATTACACGGTTGCCGCCAGTGTCACGGCTATTTCTTTTTCTTTTGCACCTTTCGATTTTAATTTCACACATTTTTATGCACTTTCAAGGGCAATCTCTGAACTTGTTTCTGTCCTGTCTCTTCCCACTTTCATCTTCTCCGAGTCCACCTGTTTCATATTCCCCACCAGAGTCTCACTAAAAGAGCAACAAGAGCACGGAGGGGTGGAGGGTGGAGGGGCGGAGAGGGAGACAGGAGGGCAGACAGTTAGAGACAGATGAAAGCTAGATAAAGATAGAAGCCGCCCTGCCAGCTCCCTTTGCTTTACTCACCAGATTCCTCTGCCTGCATTTCCTGAATCCCTAATCTTGCCTTTTAACAACTCTGCCAATGGGGCCGCTGGCCGTCCATGTGAATAAACACACAGGCCGGCGACGCGGAGCGATGCACAGGAGGCCTGTAATGCTTCCCTGGGCTTTGTCTCCGAGACGGGTCGCCGTTTAGCATCCCCCTCCACCCCCACTTCGGAAAGCAATGCCGCCTTCAATTCGGTGAGATCTGTAATCTGTAAATGACGGCGACAGGTTTAGCAAACGGTGGGTGGGAGAGCCGGCGGCTGGCCAAGGCGCCGTGTCAGGGAAGGACGGGCTAAATTAAGAGATATCAAAACGGCGAGTCTGTCCTGTGGGGTTCCTACGTGTTTTTTTTCCCCGAGTCAAAATTCAAGACGGGGTTCTTTTTGGCCAATTTTCAAAGCATTAAGATACAAAATTAAGGTAATTTCACAGTTACTGAGCTCTAAATGCAAAAAAAAAACAAGAAACTGGATGGATGAACCGATGGTAAGGCTTGGTGATTTGGCTGAAAAATGCATCATAATAAGTGTTTTGATCAAGAATTATTTTGTTTTTGTTTGTTTTTATTGATTGAAATACTGAAAAACTGGCGACATGACCTCACCTTTTATCCACAGTTTTCACTCCATGCCTTTGTTTTTTACTTTTAACCAGTTATGAGGTGCAACGGCAAAACCTTAAACTGCTGCTGCACGAGATACTCAACACATTGTTGCTAGGTAACCAAAGATGGAGCAAGTTAGCTGATGCCACCAACCTTGTTTAGCTAGCCGTGAAAAGTCCTTTCTCTGCCTACATCCCCCATAATGCAGTGCGGTTCTGGATCGGAGTTCAGTGAAATGTTTGAAAATTCTATCAGACGTATTATCTGTAGATACAGTTTTTCCAATATTTTTCCAGAGGTGGAAAATATTTAAGACGTCATCACTTGCCAATATTGAGGAGGACCCATAATGCAACATTACTGAGACAGATGGACTGCCTCTATTAAATCAGAGGCAATCCATAAACATTAAAGAGGCAACACTATGTGTTTTCAGGGCACATAATGCCATTTTATAGCACATTGAAGTGACATTCTCTTGTTAAAAAAAAAGCTTTACATATCAAATACGACTAAAAATAAATTTTACTTCATAAATTAATGCCTTGAAATTAGATCTCTGTCAATTTAAGAACTCCTGTTCTTTCTGAAACTCCACCCTCTGCAAGCCATCACAACCTGGCTCCTCTATTAATCCGTTAACAGCGATTTTACCAGCGTTTCACTGAGAAATAGCTCTGTGAGGTGGAACCATAGAAGTTTGGAAACTGCAGCTCTGAGGAGGAGCGTCGTCCTTGAAGGGCAGTGCTAGGTCCACCCGAATGTTTTGCACAGCTGAATGGTTGCCACAGGAGATTTACAGGATTTCTCAAACATACATGGAAAGAATCAAGGCAACACTCCTTGTATGTTTTTGATGAAGGAATAACATTATAATGTCATGCAAAGCTCAAAAAAGTCAACTTTCCATAACACTACCTCTTTAAGAGAACCGGGAACACGACAACCCAGTGACGAACAATGACACAGGTGAGAACACGCCCACACACACACACACACATACACAAGCAGGGCAATCAGAGGAAAGAGGAGACGAAACCCAAACACCCCACAATCGTGACAGACACTTTCCCACGCTTCTTTGCAACCTTTGAGTTGTAAAACAGACCACCAGAATCCAGAGTTCCCTCATCACCTTTAGAAGATGGTGGAATGTTGAGCCTCAGCTACTAGTTTGTCACTTTGAATTTCAATATTTTAGAGCTCTAATTCCATCATCTTCTTGGGGGAAAAATAAAAAAGGAAGACATAGCCCAGCGTCCCCAAGGAGACGTCTGTGCGCATCAGCCTCCCGTAAGACAAGTCGGGCCTCTGAAGGCACGCGAGTCCTTGACTGCTGAAGTCGAGTCAACTTCGCCACCACCAGCTGCATCCGCCACAACCCTCTGTCACTCCCTGTTCCGCTCTCCTTCCACCACCGCCCCGCGTGCTCTCTGCGTCTGCGAGGGCAGCACTTCTGACAGGGTGACTGTGACTCGGCTGCCCTGAGTCGAGCTGAACGCTCCCCGGGGGCCCCTCCCAGTTACTCCAACCGCTGCACATTCAGTAGCACTCGCATGGGAAACGGGGGCGCCCGATGAAACGGCGAGGCAGGATCCACCTCCTCGCCTCTCAGGCATTCCTCGCCACCAAGCATGCCTCTCTGTGCGACACAGGAACATCTTATGCATTATTAAAAGATGCTTTTCCTAAAAGGCTTCCGGCACATTATTCTGCAGCCACGGTGACATATCTGGAGACTGGAAATGTCCGCACGCCGGAAGGATGTGATCACCCAGGTAGCTGCCATCATTGGGGGAAAAAAAAAAAAAAGATAAGCCGCAGGATTTAAAGTGACACATTTACCTGTGATTACTCAGGTAAACAAATAGCAGCAATACTTGAATAGACTGTATAGAGTCACAGTTTAACTGTTTATATGGTTCTTCCTGTACAGAAATGGAAAAAATAAATAAATGTTAGAATTTGACCAATTAAACCAGAAAGTCAGTTTGGAGTTTATCCATTATTTTGTCATTCTGCAAGTCTAACAGCTAAATGACAACTAAATGATTTTAGTTAAATGAAAAACTCATTTAAAAATGTACTCTGCTAAATTATGTAACTTCAAACAAACTAGCAAAACTTAGCCCGACAAGTCTCTGCTATGTGGCATAAAACCCACCAAAAATAAGAACTACTTTCTGATTGGGACCTAAAACATAGCTAAAATAACAATACGCTTTTTATAATATTCTAACAAGGTGGTATGTTTCCCTGACAACCACAGCAAAGACATGATAGCAGTAAGCAGCAACTACGTCAGGTACAAGAAGCCTAGCTTGCTAGCAAGCTTGTCGTTACCATTAGCTACGTACAAAGCAAGCTAACACTGGACTCAAGTTATAATTCTTGCTCCAACACAGACATCACACTTAATTATAGGTTGATAATATAATTCATAGCACATCCCACACTTCAAAATTAACTCTGGCGGTTATCAAAGACACGCTGGACACGACACACGAGTCAAGAGAATAACAGCTGAGCACACCAATCAACTTCAGGTCAACTGTAGTCAAAATGTTTAGGTGGGACTTGTTGCTGGCCTAAAATAGCTGATACAAGTTGGGAAATAATATAAACTAGCGTCGCTTATTAAAACTATTTGAATTACTAATAGCACACGCTGTCCGAGATTGGTTTGCAAAGTGTAGCATATTAGCTGCAGTGACGTATTGAACGTCCTGCAGTTTGGGCTTAGCAGAGAGAACGAGGCGAGAATGCAGTTTAGCAGTAGAAAAAATGTCCAAGAATCAAAGATAAAACAAATTTAACGCTAAAATAACACGAATCTATCAACTCCTGCTGCTGACTTAGACATCATGTCATAATATTCGGTCAGTTAACTTTGCTCGTAAAGAAGGTTAATAGTGTTTATAAACTTGAGCTTAATTTATTCATTCTTCATTTGAGAAATGTTACTAACCTTGATAAAAATATGGTTATGCATTATGTAAATAGTAAACAGCGGAGTGGTCAGAGGTACCACAAGGGGGACACACATTTGAGGACACTCAATTTCCAAATGTATTCCATAACCCATGAGCATTTGTTCAATAATCAACCTGCTCACTGCTGGAGGGTGAACTGAGCAAAGGCAGCCGTTTCATTTCACCATCGGAGTACATATGTGATCAATAGATTTTCTTCAGCGAAGAGAAATATCCAAAACGTATTCTTTCTGTGTAGTACATCAGTTGCAGTCTGCTTCTAACATGAACCGAACTCTTTCTTGTTACGGTTTTGGCTTAACCCTGAGCTCCAGGAGCAAGATGGGGTTTTTTTCTTCTTCTTTCTAACCCTAACCCCTAACAGTAGAAGGCACATCCGTTAAAAAGACAAAAAAACAAAAAGAAAAACAGAGATGATCCGGCTCAAGGCTGAAATAAAAAGAATGCATTAACAGCTTCTGCTGCGTTCAATATCTGCCTGCGGTCAGGCAATAAAACCAAGCATATTTGACATAATTCAGTTTAAAAAGAGGCTGGAAACAGCGTAGGCTATCAAAACAAAACAACAGGCTGTTCTCGTGACACAACGGAGATGGGCTAATAAGCCTGGCAGAAATGTAATTATGCATTATAGATGTACAAAACAGTCATGTGGTTGTATCCTCCACAAGGCGGCGTATTCAAGAAGGGCATTTAAGGATAAACAATGTGTTCCTGTTCATGATCTTTTGGTCATCTTAATGATCTGCTCATTGGTAGTGAAGAAAGGAACCAAAAACCTCTAAATGTAATTTAAAAAATATATATATATATATATATTTATTTATTTTATTTATTTTTTTTTACAGTGAATTAGACCAAAGAATTTGCTTTTATAGAAAATTGTCCGAAATAATATTGGATGATGCTTAGTGTCCTTCAGAACGACCTTTTCAGAGTGTTGGGATTTGTTTTAATAGACACTATTCTGTCAAATTCTGTCTCAGCCATGAACACCAGAGGCAATTACTACTAATAGTGAAGGGAACGAGGCTGAGCCCACGTATAATGACGCAATGTCACCGAGGCAGGCGTAATTACGTCTTGCACCGATGTGGTCCACAAGGGGGCGCACCGTTAAATGCCCCGAGGAAATGCAGCATTTCAATATTTAATGCCATTTCTTAATCTCCACATTTCAATATTCACTCATTGGCAGAGAATGAGTTAAAGAAACGTCATTTCGCTTTTAACGTGGGAGGACTTTTGTGATTTAGCTTGAACTGTTTAATAAATTTAAAAGCTAAAATTGAATTATCTCCAAAGTTCTGTTTTAAAGTGCAGCCGATGAGATGTAGGTTGACTTTGATGTGAATTTGACTCTTTGACCCTTTTTCTACCTTAACTCGGAGGACCACGGAGCAAGCGCGTTCATGCGTATTCATGGCAACAGAGGGAGGCATGTCTCTTTAAATAATAATAATAATAATAATAATTTCATTCAAGGCCAAAACGTACCCCCTTACCCCCCCACACACCCCAAAAAAACAAAAAACGGGCATGCATTTTCTGTTGAGGTCAGTATCTGCCTGAGGGCGAATTCATTCAGACTTCACAGCAAAAATACATAAATAAGTAAAATCAAAAAAATCAGCAGCAAAACTAAGCATTTTTGACTTGACTCATTATTAAGCAGTGATAACTATGCAGCCGCTCTAATAACTCCACACAAGCTTGCTGCAAAAGCAGTTGTGAACATAGTAAATAGCGACGCGGTCGACCGCAGCTTCCACAAGGGGGCGCGTCCTAAAATGTCCCAAGTAAAAAAACAAACAAACAAAAAAAAAAAACACTCGATTCCCAAATTTACCTCCCCAGTCTCCACGAGCATCTTGTCCCCCCCGAAACACACAAAAAAGTGCCCGTTGTTGCAGGGAGAAACGCACTCCAAAGCCCGAGCATTCATAACTTCCCCTCAACTCCACCTCCACGGTGTTGCGCGTATTTCGACGCAAACTTCACGAACGAAGGGAGAACTTACATTTCTCGCGTCTCTCTCCCTCCCCCCCCGCGGGGGTTTACGTTCCTTCTGTAGAGCCGCTCAACAAGTTCCGAGCAGCGGGAGAGAGCAGTGAAGGCAGACCGGAGCTCTTCTCTTTAAGGTGCGCTCCTCGGCGGGAATATGATGAGTGCGCACGTCGGGTCTCCGAGGAATCGCTGCGCGCAACATCCCCCCCCACCCCCCACAGCTCACACCTCTCTTTTTTTTTTACCAATCTTTTTTTTTTTTTTTTTTTTTTGCCCCTCTTCCACTTTAAAACAAATGAGCGATCGCCGTCCTGAGGGCTCGGTCAGCAGAGCGCGCCTTGTTGTGGAGACGGAGGGATTTTCTGGACGAGAGCTGCAGGTGCCAAAGTGTCCATCATCCTCTCTCTCCCAAGTGGCGCTCCATCACGGGCGTCAGGGGGGAAAAAAAGAAAAATTTAAAAAAATCCAACTACAGAGAGAAAAAACTTTGACCTGCCGGTGTGAGATCCTCCTATTTTCATCCTACGAATAGGTTTCATGAATCCCACCAGTTAGTCTCGGCTGCCGAGGCGATCCGCATCTTCTCCTGGTCGCGTCTCTCCGTTGGCACACCGAGCACCCAGATAATGCGCTCCCGGGCTCAGCGCACTCAGCTTTTTTTTTTTCTTTTTTTCTTTTTTCCCTCCCCTCTTCTTCTTCTTCTCGTTCACACACATACGCGCGCACACCTATAGGGTGTTTCTCTCCTCTCCTCTCCTCTGCTCCCCACCACCTCCTCCAGCTCGTCTTCAAACTGCAGCCAGCGCCGAGCGGCTCGCATTCAGCACCACCAGCAGCAGCAGCAGCACCATCCTCTATCGGGACCGCGTAGAAACTCTGAAGGGAGGAGTTGAAGCTCTTTTTAGTGGAGTTCACGAGATGCGTTAAATGTCCCGTACGCAGGTGCGCGTCCCCGCAGGCTCGATGCAATAATGGAGATTTTAGAAAAAAAACTATGTCTTCTGAAAATTAGAGGAAGTCTGGGAGGGAGGGATTATGATAGGGGAACATTTGTCTGGGCCGTGTTGATGAGCTTTTTTCTATGAAACAAGGAGGAGGAGGAGACACGAAATCATTTACCGACCAGTTGTCTCTGATTTGACCTCGTTTGGCACGTCAAATAACGATTCAACAAATGCATCTAAGATATTTTCAGTCTACAAACGCCTATAAAACACATATGAGAGAAAAACAAAATGGGTCGAACTGGCCAAGCCTTCAAATCTGATGTCCTTACATGCAGCTGAGTCCAGTGGAAAGTTAAGTGGAAGGACAAAAATGTGGTTGAGAAAGAACATGACTAAAACATAACATTTTCTTTTTTGTAGTAGAAATACTTTTATTTGTTTTAAGTAATGTTTAAATTTTCATTAGCTGCAAGCTACGCACCCAACTTTTCTTAAATAAATGCTTGAACAATGCTTAACTTTTTAATGAATCCATAGAAAATATGTTTGTTTTTTTTGTTGTTGTTTTAAATTAAAACTAATTTCAATAAATTTTTCACAGTTGTCTCGTTTTGTCCTTTATATTGCCCCTTTTCAATGTCGGCTACCCACTTCGAGCAACGCCCTTAAATGAAATATTTAGGACCAAAGCAAGAATGTCAGCAAAATCTGTAAGATGTGAAAAACATGCTTTACATGTGAATAAATTTCAATGGGTTTCACATGTTCTGATTTCTACATGACCAACAAGTTGGAAAATGTCTCCAATGTGAGCCATTTTTTCCATATGAGTGGTCTATGAAACAATTACTCCAAGTGTTTAACATGTTTTGACTTGATATAGTTTACACATGTGAAACAATTTCCCACCTTTCACATGTTACTTCATGACATAATTCCTGTGTAAGATATGGGAAAACTTTCTAAATATGGCTCACATGTACAGTTTTACCCCAAACTAAAAATGTTCCTCCTATGGAATACTTACGCATGTGCTTCTCATGTGTAAACAACTTCCACATGTAAGTTTTCCTTCATGTGTTGCACATGTTATGTAATTCTCACATGTGAAACACATGCTAGAAATTTTCCACTTGTGGGGTTTTACACGGGTGTTATTTTACATCTCAGGTTCACATGTGAATTCCTGCTGATTTCACATGAGAATTTCTGTGTTTCAGAAAATTCATTCTTTTCCACACTGCCACCGGTGGATTTTATAGACTTTGCGTGTCCCGTATGTGATTTTAGCGTGTGTCTTTTCACATTTAGTCACATTCACGTACGATTATGTTTTAAGTTCTTTCCATATGAGAAAATTGAAATCACAAAAGCAAATTTGCTGAATAGAAACACACCAATTCCCTCAAAAATTCAGTTTTTTTTCCCCACATCACACTAGTTATGTGATCAACAACCAAGAAGACAGTAGGATGATGATGACTTACCATTATCAAACGTATTCACATGTTATTTCCGTCACGTTTCTAAGTACAGACAATTGCGAGATTGTATCTTTTTTGACATTAGTGGAATATTGCGAAAGTTTTGTGCAGATTTATAATGGAAACACAGCTACAAACAGCTTTGCACATGTGACATTTGAAGGAGGTTGGAAAAAGTGGATCACAATTCTTCAACCAGAGCAATATAGAAACCAAAGATCATTAGTGGGCACCGCTTAAGAACTTTCTGGGACCGCCCCTGCAGATTGACGCGCCATGTCTTCAGCTCATCTTAATTAGACTTCTTCCCTCCTGCTCCTAAAGCAGCTTTCTGCAGCTCTCGCACTTTAACGGATCATCACAAAGAGTGTAGAGAGGACGGTAGTGGTGCCGGCATAACTCGGGTCGTGCCACTTGGCGCGCGGGTTTACAGTTTGACAACTCCGCCACGCGGCTCGGTGTGTCGGAGGTCTCCAACCAGATGCTCGGGCTCCGCGTAATGCAGGTCCAAAAGGCTCGCGGAACTCTCACCTCGTTGGAACGCGAGGCAATTAGAGAAAACCAGAGGAGTGTGTATTCAGTGGGAAGCTCCGCGGCGCACCGACTTTTAATAAATCTCCAAAAGCTGAGCTGTGAATGAACAAACAAACAAGCAAACAAATAAATAAATAAACAAACAAACAAATAAATAAATAAACAAATAAACATTGCTCAAATGATGAACCGAGCTTGTCTTTCAACTCGCGCGTCAAGAAGACCGCATCGGATTTCTGACTTAAGCATCCAAGATGATGATCGTGCTGATTCTCAGCACTGGAAACGTGAGAGCACAAAAAATAAATAAAAAGATTTTTTTAAAAATCAAACACACATACACACACAAGGAGAGCTAAGGCAAACAGAAAGCTCCTGCCCTTAAATCTTACTTCCTCTAATCACGACGACGCGCAAATTTTTTTTTTTTTTTTTTTTTTTTTTTTTGGCCACCTGCTCGGCGTGCGTCACAGCGGAGCTTCAAAAACTTTGCGCGCCCCAGCTCGGGAATTAATAACATAATAATAGTAATAAATAAATTGGACTGTTTGAGCCTCTCACCTTAGCTGTTTTTTTCCTCCCATCTTTCTCCTTCTTTCTTTCTTTCTGTTTTTTTTTTTTTTATCTCAGTGCTTCCCTGCGTCTGGATCAGCCCCGTCGCGTGGCCGGTCGCAGCCCAGTAAATCCGCTTTAAAACGGGACATGTTTAGTAGAAACGGGGCGACTCGTGTCCGTCGCTCCTGGGGAATGTGTAGGAGAGGCAGGCAGGCGGAACACACAGGTGGATTGGGTGGGGGGAAAAAAATCCTACTGCGTATCTCTGTCTGTGTGTTTTCTAAAAAAAAAACTAAAAAAAAAAACGATTTCAGAAATAAAAAAGATGCTGGTTAAAAACAGGAATAAAGAGATTCCGGGTGGGTTTTCTGGAAAGCGCCTCAGAGACAGCAGGACAGTGACCAGACCCGCTGCTCTCAGACACAATGAGGCGCTCAGGCTTTGACAATTGACTTTCCACCTGAAAGTCTGATTCTCCGGCGGAAGCCCCGCACTCTGCGGCTGAGAACAACCGGGAAGGCGACCGCGAAGTTCCAACTGATCGGGAATGAGTTCGACGGCTCCTTTGCGTTTCAACGTGGCCACATCCACGAGCCTCCAGCGGCGTTAGAGTCCCGGCGGGGGTTTAGCTCAAAAGCCCTTTTTTTTTCTGATGAAGGTTTGAACAAAATACAGATGATGATGATGAGGAGGAGGAGGAGGAGGAGGAGGATAAAACTCTCCTTTTACCGGGACACTTCAACCTGTGAGGGGTTTTGGCTTTTGAGCAGCTTTTCCCACCATCACCATCATCACTGAACCAGATTATGCAACATCTTGCAAAACATTCACCTCAAACATCAATGGATCGGTTAAGCAATGTCATTGACCAAAAGAAACAGCACATAAGTCTAAAGAGGATGTATTCAGCATGTATTACGAATAAAATTCTAAGTGGTAAACCATTTAGACTAAGAGTGGGCAACCACCCTTAGTCTGATACCCCTAAATAAACTCCAGTTTCCATGAGAAAGTAGAGTTTAATTCAAACCATTTTTTTTTTTTTTTTTTAGCATTCTAGCTGTTCAGTGAAGGCCTCAGAGGGTTAATAGACACCGTTAGTGAACAATGGCTTCCTGGGACACACCAGACACATTTAAAGGAAGTTGAGATGTTTGAAGTACCGATTGGTTAATAAACTGCATCCTTATCTTTGAGCATCTCTGCTCATCATGTGAAAATGAAAGCAACTACTCCTGCACACCTCCAAAGTTATGGTTGTCAGCTTAAACTAAATGGGCAAGAAGAACATTCATGAGGAACGCATTCAAGAACCCCACCATAACTCTGGAGGAGACACAGAGATCCATAGTTTAGGTAAGGTAAGGTCATTTTATTTGTGTAGCACATTTTCTGCAACAAGGCAGCTGAAAGTGTTTTATGTGAATTGGAAGAAAATACAAACAAAACAACAAAACCAAAAGACAGACAAAGAGGTAAGGGTAAAAAAAAAAAAAAAAAAAGCACAAACGTACAAGACCAAATATTGGTTCTCATGTTTAATAAAAATAAGAATAAGTAGTATGTAATTTATAAACTAATAGGGGTTTCTCTGGATCTTAAGTTTGTTCTGGATTAGAGAGGTATAAAACTAAATCTTGGTTCCAGTTGTTCTGGGTTGAGTTCTAGATTTGTACAGTCTAAAGTTAAATGTTGGTTCCTAGGTGAGACAGTCTTTCAACGGGACAACTATTAGTGGTGTACGTCGCAAATCTGGAGTTCTGTGGAGTGGCAAGAAGAAAGCCAAATCATAAGAATCTCTGTTTGTGTTCGCCACAGTCCATGAAGAGAACGCAACAAACACGGAAGATAGGAGTAGGTGTTAACGTTTTAGCCCAGAACACATCAACCTGATCGCACCATTCCCACAGCGGAGAAGGTAGGAACGATTGGATAGACTACTTGACAATGCAGGAGATCACCAAGAACTGAATATGTATCTTGGTTTTAAAGTTTTAAACGTGAAAAACAAACAAACCTGAAGACCATGCATCTTGTACTTTCCACTTTACAATGGGGCACTACTTTCTGTTGGAGCGTCACATAAAGTTAGGAAAATGTGAAGGTTCTGTAGTTTGTTTGCAGGCTACCGTAGTCAGTGTTCAGAAATTTATTGTTCAGTAAAGCTGCTGCTTTAATGGGTACTTAATGAAACACATGACTTTTGAGCTGTGGCTTGAAGAAAATATATTTTAGTAAACAAGCAAACCTTCAAAATAATCTTTAAAGGAGAAATGTTTAAAAATTTTATGTCTGATTCTCGTGTGGTGAGACTTGATAATTGAAACAGGAAACATTATCAGCAGACCACTGCTTTCATCCTGGTCATCTCTTATTTGTACCAACGCCTTTTTCTATTTACAGAAGGCTTCTAAAGCAACATGTGAGCCAAAAAATTCAAATAAATAAATAAAAATCAGCACATAAACTGATTTAGCGTTCCAAATAAGAAAGCAAAATACACCAATGACATCTTGGTTTATGGCAGAGTTCAAATCTAGCCTAATTCGTTGTCTTCTCTTTCCTAGAGGAGAGGCAGACGACCTCGGGGCCGGGTGGCTCCTCTCAGCTGCCTCGCTCTCGTTTTCGCCTCTCCTCTCTGAGCCCAAGGGCGACTCGCCTGACATGAACCTCTTTTTATAATTCGCTCGGCGACAAGAAAGGGGAGAGCGCCGCACGAGGCTACCAAAGAGCTCATTTAATCCCCCTTTTATTGACTCGACACAAAGACACCCTGTAAAACGTTCGCTCACAATACATTTCTGAAGGCCCATCTTTGGGCTCTTTTTTTTTTTTTTTTTTTAAATCTTTCTTTCTTTTCGCCTGATACCTTCAAGGCCCAGACACACAAAGTTCACGGTCTGTATTGAGGGCTCTGGGGGTCGTCAACACGTAGCTGAGCTACAGCATCCGGCTGAAGTGCCGAAACACGAATTAGTATTAATATATGAGGGAGGGATGGTGTTACATGAGATGTGCCGGAGGTCACCAGTGAGAATGTCTGAATGAGGGGAAGGATGTGCCTAGAAATCCATCAGTGAGTTTGTTCGATGGCTCTAAGACTGAGAGACCTGCGATCAGGCTTCTGTATTCCAGTATCCCGCTCCCTCCCTTGTGTATCATATACTTCCTTTTCTTAATTTTTCTTTGTCATATTTTAATGGTTATTAGAAGATTGATGGTCTGAGATGCTTTCTTTTCTTTTTTTTTCACAACTATGTCAGCCGGAACCCAAGAGTGGCTATATTGGATTTTTTATTTTTTTTTTTGCAATTGTTCAATGGAGGGTAATGTTGGTTTTATCCAGAAGAAAGTGTTCGTTAGTCGGTGAAGCGGAAGAGAAAGAAGAGGTTGGAGTAATTCTTAAAAACAATAAAAATAAATCCCACAGGTCTTCTTTAAAAAAAGGAAGACATTCACACAAATGTGTAGAGAAATGGGAAAATCACCGTAGAACTACTAGACTACCAATAGAGAAATCTATTGTGTGTATCATTTCTCTGTTGTGCATCTTTCAAGTTTACCAGTAAACTTCTAACTTTAGTGAAAGACTTTTTTTTTTCTTCTCTGGACAAAATTTTATGGACCATCATCTTTCAGCAACTAGATGGGAATTACAATTTCTGCCAGATAAGTTACATACATTTTTACATGAGAATGCAGTAAAATGTCGTCCTCTATTGTCTTCATTTATTTTTTTCCTTTCCAAATGTTTTCCTTTCGGTCCACAGTTGCTTGTAGGGTTAGCAGAAAAAAAACAAAAAAAAACACATGTGCTTCAATACTTTCATTGAATCCAGAAATTGACACACATTTAGTCACTTTTAGGGATAATTGTCTTTTAAACTTCATGAATCGGGTCAAATCTTTAGGGTTTCCATCGACAAGCTGACAGTAGTTTGCTGGAGTTCTGGTTCATTCCTCCTGACAGAACTGGTGGAACTAAGTCAGGTTTGTAGGCTGCTTTCCTCACACACCTTTTTGTCAGATCTGCCCACAACTTCTCTACAGGATTGACAAAACATGGACTTTGTTGTCCTCAAGCCACTTTGGCTGCATGCTTGGGGTTATTGTCCATTTGGAAGCCCAATCAAGTTTTAACTTCATGGCTGATGACTTTAGATGTTGCTTCAGTATTTCTACTTTATCCTCTTTGCTCAGGATGTCATCTACTTCATGACGCATACCAGTTCCGCTTTCAGCAAAACAGCACCACAATAAGATGCTGCTGCTGCCATACTAAACAGTTGGGATGGTACAAGCGCCCCCATTTTTCCTCTAAATGTCGTGATGGTCATCACGGTCAAGCAGCTCCACTTTAGTTTTGTCAAACATGAGGACATGTCTCCAAAAACGAAGATCGATGTCCCTGGGTTCATTTGCAAGCTGTAATTGGCTTTTTATGTTTCCTTTGGAGTGATGGGTTCCTCCTTGCTGAGTGGTGTTTCTGGACACAGTCTTACCAGCTTCAGCAGCATCTTCTCAATGTCTCTGTTTTTTTGTTTTCGGGGGTCTATATCCACATTTTGGACTAAAATACGCTCATCTCTGCGACACAGAACCCATCTCCTTCTTGAGCGTTGCAATGGTTGGGCATCATCAACTTGTCTGTACATGCATAACACACGCTCGAACGAACGAATGTGACGCCTTAAGTATCTGGAAATTGTTCCCCAGGATGAACCAGACTTGCACAGCTCCACAATTCTGACATCTTGGCTGTTTTCTATTGACTTTCCAGTCGTGCCAAACAAAGCAAAGTGTTTCAGGTGTGGCCAAATGTGAATGAGTCAGTTTTAATGCCTTGATCTAATCAAACTTATTTGAATACCTCAAGCTGAATACATCGTGTGCAAAGGTTTAAAAGGCTGCCTCTTCTCCTAACCAGAGTTTATGAAAGACAATGATACCACATTCAGGTTTTTTGTGTGTCAGTGTAATGAAATAAGAGAAACTGATTCACAGATTTGACCTTGCAACTGTTATAATGACTTCTTGCAATCTAATTTATAATCACATTTATTGCTGGAGGTTGAAGTAAGATTTGAATTTTTGAAAATAGATCATTGGACATAGTGTCTGATCTCATTTTAGCGCTTAATTACAAAAAATGATTAAATATCTACCACATTTTGAGCAATGGTAAAAGGGTTCTGTGAGTTCAAATTGTGGGCAGAGGTAAAAGGTTAGTTGAGAAGAAGCATTTGACTTTACGGATTAGGAAAACGGCAAATAACGTTTCAGATTCAACCCCTCCGCTGAAGGTGAGGCAGTCGGTAGAAGATGCTTTTGTTTAGTGAGTCGGATGTTTCGCAGTGAAAGGCAGATCGCCTCAGAGAGACTGAATCAGGTCATTCTTGCCACCTTTCTGCACCTGCTCTGCTTGGACTCCCAGTCAAAAAGGTTTATCAGGCTCCTTTCAGCTTGCCGCTGACACGCAGCTCCCAATCTGGCGCTTGCAGGCAAGCCGCTGCTCGTCCAATCCTGCGCCACGCCCCTGACCCCATAACCCACCTCACCCTAAATTGAAAAATACAATATTAAGTTATAAAACAATACCTGAGAAGAATTACATGAAGGTATAATCCAAAAAGTGCATGATTGAAAATGGATTAGTGGGGAGGGGGAGCGCAGGGCGCACAGTTTGGTGGATTTGTACTTCGCTCGCAGGCTGAGCGTCGTCTGCCTCAGGCTGATTGGGAATCGGGGCCATCCCGTTCAGATTTACGTGCCGCGTTGTGCGATTTGGGATTTACTTTCTTAACAGGCGCCAACCAAATCCATCCTTGTGTGCTGGGTGCGTGTGCGTGTTTGTCTAAGCGTGTGTGTGTGTCCATCCATCGGAGTCATGCCTCGGTGCTTTCAGCTGGATGCTTTTCTGATAGGCAGCGGCATCCTCAGCCAAGCTTTTCAGCTCTGGGCTAGAATAAATACCGGTTCTGTTTCTCATTTGAATAAGTGTACGCTCCTATTACTCTCTCCAGGAATAAATACGCGGGGACAAACAGCACGCCGGCCTGGAGTTATTTTGAGGGGACGAGACGCGGCCACGGGGGTCAGTTCTTGTTGCTAACGATAATGATGACGAACAGTGTGGTCTGCTGCTCGGCCAGATTAGCTTTTGTCAATAACATATCGCTAATTTGTCCTCGCAGGATATGCTGACAAAAATATTGTTTACTGTAACTGACTGTGGGAATTGAATCCCATTGCCTAATTTGCGGTGTTATTAGCTCGCAAGGATGAATGAGGGGCCATGATTGGATACTGATCGCAACCAGAGTCAAGTCAGCTTTCAGTGGGAATTGATTTATAAAAGAGAACGAGAAATGCTTTATTTAAGATTTAGAAAACCCTGTAAGACTACACTTAGCCAAGGTTATTCGTACCCGACAGACTCTGATTCATTGGGGAAAACAATGTCCTCCTAAAAAATTTTAAAAGACAAACTATACAGAAACCAGGTCAATCCAAGAAAAATTCAAATCAGTTCATTCTATTACATTCCAAGTAAAAGCATGACATTTCTCCTAATAATGCTGTAACATAAAAAAAATTGAACACGTATACCCAATTTGCGAAAAGTTGTGTTGATGCAATCGGTGGCAACAGGGCCGCCAGTGGCTTCAAATTATAACACATCTGACCGTCTTTTAAATGTTTTGTTTTTTTAAGCCCATTGTTGTGTTCTTTTAAAAAGTGTAGAAATATGTTCTCCATATGTTAAATGTAACTAAAAAATCCACTGGAAGTACAAATGGGCCATTTACTTACACACAGGAGAGCCATATTGGATTGGATTGACTGAACGTAAAATGCATTAACTTCCCTCACATTAAAACATCATACTTGCGTGTTGTGTGTGTAGGCAATTTTTTTAAAGTGTCCTAACATATTATAGGTATTGTGTGCATCCAAGCTTTTCATACATCAAAGTAAGTGGAAGAATCCACTAGTAAGCTTAGAACAAAGCAAAGAGTTATAAGACATTCAGGGAAAACAGGCCATTCAGTTTCATTTAGGGAACTGAAATGAGACTCCAGTCTTGGTCTCATACCTCATACGCTCCAAACACAGAGAATTATGAGCAGAGAAAAATGTAAAACTTGTTGAAAAATGTAAATAAAAAAATACCCCTATTATAGGTGCCAAATTATCATTTTCCAATAAAAATACACTGATATACGTGTTTTAAAAAATGACACAAGGGTGATTTGTAGCCAAACGACAATTGTTTCTCAAGCTTTTAAGAGAGAAGGCAAACAGAAGGAATCCAAAGAGAGCATTATTTGTTGCACTTCTTCCTCTTTAGATGCCCCCGTCTTGTTCTCCGGCTGCCAGGTGAACAATGGGCGTTGAAATCAGTTAGATTAAGCACATAGCCTATCGATTGGCCCCTAAATTGCTGTGTGATACAACACAAATAATCCCATTTCAAGTACCAACACTTCTTTCTAATGGTTTCCAAATTATTTGAGGCAGGAATGGATCACAATTAGTTTAGAATCTACCAGCGGAGAGTGGCCATGCATGCGAGAGTGGGATTGTCCACTTGTCAGTGGCTGCTTGCTCTGCGGTTGACATTGCCATTCTCTGGCCACCTTCCTTTGTCCTGCCTGATGGTCTTTTTTTCCGCCATTGCAAAGATATTAAGTCAGTGCAGGTATACAATAGGCAGATTGCAACTAAATAACTTTATCTCAGTGGAAAGTTAAAGAATCTGTCTGGAACAAAGACTTACACAAAACGATTTGCGTGCCTTTCTAACTTCAGAACAAAGTCTTAAGAGAAAAGTCTTGGTTCTGAAACCAGATGGTGTTGAATTAGAATAGCAGTGGATTTCATCCATCCATCGTCTTCTCCCAGGTGGGAAACCTTGCGATCTCTCTCCCCAGTGACACCGTTCAGCTCATTTCAGAGAATTTCAAGGTACTCCCAGGCCAGAAGAATGCGTGGCCCCTCCAGAACTTCCTACGTCTGTCCCTGGCTCCCAGGGGGGCCATACTGATCAGACGCGTGAACCAGCTCAGCTGACACTTTTCGATGTGCGAGAGCAGCGGGCTTACTGTGAAAGCACATTGCAGCGACATGAACAGACCCGTACAATGAGAACGTCACAGTTTGGCTCAGTTTCTCCTTCACAAGAGATCAAAATCATACCTATGTTCAGATGGATTTCCAAATCCACTTATCTGATGGTCACTACTGAAAGGTGCCAACAGAACATGTGCTGCAAAAAACAAAGACACGCTCATCCTCATTCCCATGACTATGTCTTGAGATCCTGGATTTTTGGCAGTGAAATACCCCCAACATCCATGGCTGTGACAAAAGGATTATTGTCAACGAGGTTTTCTGGTCTCGTCCAGCCAACACTGGGAACAAACCAGAGAATGTGGAGGTCTTTCTTTGGCTATAGAAGAACAGGATTGCTTTCAAAAGTACTTTTGATAAGCCTCACAAAATGCCTCAAGAGACAATCATTTATTACCTGCAAATCAACACAACACATGCCAACTAGACAGCCGTACTCCATATGTTCCTTGGCTAGAACCAAAGCCACAGTTCAACCTCTTTCCCAAACATTTTTTAAAATGTGCAAATAGGTACAAGCAATGCAAAAGTGCCAAGAAAAAAGGAATCTCCTGCTGCTACATTGAAAAAAAAAACAAAAAAAACATTGTTGACCCTATGTCTATGCTTCCTGTATCAGTCTTTTATTTTTTATTTTTTAAATAGCAGCTACTGGTTTATGTGAGCATTTAAACAGTAATGACATGTTTTGAAGAGCTTCTGTCAGGTATCAGAGCCATCATAGCACGGAGGAAGCACTACTGAAAATCACCCGAGACATTCTCATTGCCTCAGATAACAGAATTATGTCTATATCAAACTGTCAGAGTTTGATAATTGATAACACAATTACCTTAGAATGGTTCAGACATGCTGTAGGGATCAAGGGAGGAGAACTCGGCTGGTTGACGTCGCATGTATCCAACAGATTCCAGACTGCTTAGGCAAATGATAAACATTTATGCTCTGGGGGTTACTTGTGGAGCACCACAGGGTTTAGTACTTGGACCAGTTCTCTTTATTATATGCTTCCATTTGGTAAAATTATTATCAAGTGGTAAAACCAATAATGAGCTTGCAATTATTTTTCCAATAGATAAATAATGGATTTGCTCACAGCGAAATAAAGAAAGTGTACTTCAGATCATGATCGCTTTAAGATGTTAATTTGCTGATTTTGAAGTTGGAGGGGACAAAAAATAAAAAAAGAGCAGGAAGTTTTGAATACCAAATCTGTTTCTGACCTTTAGCCACAGAGCTGTTTTTGTTTCCGGAAGATTTTAAAGGCGACAGAAGCCATTAAAAAAAAAAAAAAAAAAAAAGTGCAACCTGGCTTTAATTCAGCGTTCATGCTGTCTGCTACAGTTACAACATGTCGTCCTTCCTTCGACCTGCGAGTAACACAATATTGCAAAAGAACAAAATAATAAGGCACCTACAGAAATAGCTCAACACTGTTTGATCCAACGTTACAGTCATGATCACTTTTTTCCCAGCAGAAGGTAAGATGAGCTTCATGTCCAGACGTTTCACGGTTACGTTCTCAGGACGTTGGTGGGATTTTATTTGTTCCGAGTTTATTTTGGGGGAAAAAAGATGTAATTGTATATCTGAATGAAAACGCGATTGTATTAGAAGGAAATACTCATTTAAACACAAATGATGAACTCAATATAACATTTCTTGCATATTGTTTTCCTATGAACATTGACAGGAAAAACAAGCAGGCTGCCATTTTGTTCTTTCTTTACTCAAAACGACAAGAATCGTCTAAGACGATCAGTTATTCCACTTGGATGAACATCAATAAGGTTGGCGTTTCCAACAAGAGTCTAACTTGAGACCATGTTGTAATGCGTTCACAACATTGAAGCTAAATCGGAGAATTTGATTTATTTAGAGATTTTCTTACAAGTGAAACTTTTTTTTTGCCTTTACATATTTTATAAATGACTTTAAGAACTTCATTTTATAATGCATTGTGTAGAACAGAGGACTGCAGCCTTTAAACGATATGACGTAGACCATTTTAATTGTTCATGTCTGTACAAAAGCTAAAATAGTTACGATGAGACTGACATTACAAGCAAGGTCTTTTTTTTGTCAACAAGCGCTTTCTTTGTAACGGAAATGGCCCTATTCTATTCAAATATGTGTAGTTTCTTTTCTTGTAGAAGAGTTTTCTTGGGTAAAACTAATAGATTTTAGACCTTGCAAAGAAAGGTCACATATTAAATAACTCAAATTCAGATTTTTCCCTTTCATTTTTTTGGCTCTGGACAAATTTCAGTCAGTAGGTTCCAGTGCAAAATTGGCAGTCTGCTTCGTAAAGGTTGGTGACCTCTGGATGAGACGAGTCTGTGGAGCTTCATTTTTACAAGATGTCAAACTTGTATTAGCAAGGAATAACGTGTGCCAGCTCTGTTCGGGTACAGAGTTCAAGCTGGAACAATCATCGAGTGAAATCAATCGTGACTTAACTGCAAATCTTCCGACCCATTTTATGAATCTATCTCCATCTTATTTAGCAGTTATGTATATACTGAAACAACACTTTATAAACAAATTATTTTTACTACAATTACAGATGGAAGTCTGTCAGACTGTGTCCTTGCACACATGGAGTGAGTTTTTGTTCAGCCACCACCGAGTTGAGCGATTTTCTAGTAAAGCAGATGAAATCTGGAAAAAAAAAATATTCAAGGGACCTGAAAACTTTTGGTGCTGTTTTTAAATATCCCCATTTCTTCACAGTAAACTTAGCAGATAGTTCCTTTTTATAGCCAGTTGCCACCGACTCTGAAACATCCCAAAGGCGGGTATGAACTCAGATGCACTCACTGCAGACTCTTCCTTCTCAGACCTGTACAAAATTGGGAACGAAGTGGCAAATAAAACAGCCTCCTGTTGTAGATGCACACACAGCACAAATATATAGACGACCCTTGAGGTTCAGAAAAACCCATTTTGAAAGGTTCAATTTACACACAAAGATGAGGCCCGTATGACTTTTTTCATCAACATTTTATTGGGTTAAAATAAGCATGAATGTTTCAGTAAAACCTGTGCTGCTGATTAAATCAAATTGTAGCAACTGCATACAATTTTATGTATATATACAGTATTTTGGTACTTTAAGCATAAGAAATGAGTAAATATCAGAAATTGACAGATTTTTTTGCATATAACATTGAATGTGGTTAAAGGTTTGTTTCAGGTTTATTGCTGTCATATTTTCACCACTTTATCAATCCAGTGAGTAGAACTGTAAATATGACAAAATCAAAAGTAGTTTGGGCAAGGAAGCCTAAAGATGGATGAACCTATTGGAGCTCATGCTAAAATCCCACTACGGCTGAGGTTCGGCGGTCCAGTCAGGTATGGAAAAAGTCTTAGACTGTCTTTTTTGCTCGCCTATAGTGAAGTCCACATGGATGCATATGTGTCTGGAGCTGTCCTCGGAGGGAAACATGCTGACCTCTCCGCTCACCGGCGTGTCCTGCACCACCTCCACGGGGGAGTCCAGGTACAGCACCGCCTGCTTCCAGTGAGTCTCCGGCTTGAACGGGGACGTGGACAGAACGAGCGAGTGCGGTTTTTCCGGGCAGGGAAACGTCACCGTGAAGTAGACGCAGAAAGCGTTCACCGCAGCCGAGCCGAACGACGCGCAAGCGAAGCGGCCCGTCACCATCCGCAGCTCCTCCGCCGTCACCGACCGCAGGTCGAGCTCGGCGAAGCGGGCCGGGTGGGAGAGCACGTCCTCCACGGCTACGGCGCTCACGGCTATGTCCGAGTTCTTAATGCACCTCCGAGCGAAGTTGGACATGCAGGACATGTCGACGCCGTACTGCTCCTTGACGGTGTACCAGAAGTACAGGCGGTCCTCCGCCACCGGGTCGCTGATGGGGGTGATGTAGAGCTCGGCGCGGCTCGGCAGGATGAGTCCGCCGGCCTTCAGCCACCTGTCGCGAGCGTAGAGCACCGAGTTGAGCATGGACTCGTGCAGCAGCGCGTAGCCCATCCACTCGCTCACTATCACCTCCACCTTCTCCGGCAGTTCCACCGTCTCCACCGTCCCTCTTATGACCTCCACCACGTCCTCTACGTTGTTCTGCTTCACTATCTCCACCGCCTGCTCGGCTATGGAGCAGGCCTCCACGGCGTACACCCTCCGAGCGCCGGCTTGAGCGCAGAAGATGCTTAAAACGCCGGTTCCTGCTCCGACATCCAGCACCACTTTACCTCTGATCAACTCGCTGTTCTTTAAAATAGCCGTCCGGTAGGTGTTGGTCCGGACGTGGTCTGCTATCATCTCTTCATGTATCGTCACATCGGAATAGCTGTCAAAGTAAAGCCTGTCCTGTCGGGTTTTATCTAGTTTTCTCTTCTTTCCAGCATAAGACATCCTCCTTCTACCGTCGTGTGTTGCTGCTACTTTGTTGTGGCGTTTCCGCATTGTCGAACCTGGGACTTGTAGTTCTTTATTGAGCATGATGAGGGCGACGCGATATGAACTGGACTACAATTACCACAAGCAAACGGGAGTCTAGTTGCGTTTAGGTGGCGCAAGAGAGTTCCTGCCTGAAAATTTAAATAATGAAGACAAAAGATATGCATTCTTAGTTTTCTTAATTGTTCTATTTTACAGACTTAAAAAAGAAAAAAAAAAAGATTATTAAATAACATAAAAACAACCAATTCATATTTTCAATATAAGATTTAGAAAATCAATACATCAATATTTATAATACATGTCTGTCTGTCTGTCTGTCTGTCTATCTAATGTAGTATTGATTTTCTATATCTTATATTGAAATATATATGTATAGATCCAAACTTTCTTGCCGTCAGAACAGGCTGTGTAAAAATGTAACCTAGATTTGATTGTTCATGTTTGCAATAAATGCTCATTAACAAGCAAAGACTCATAAATATATTCCCTATATCTGCCCATTGTTAAGTAGATTTCTGTACACATTTTATTTCTGTGTGGTATGTCCTCTTATGATGAAAATTAATCATAAAGCCAATCTGTGAATTCAATATTTTTATTATTATTAATTATTATTATTATTATTATTATTATTATTATTATTATTATTTTTGTTCTAATAAAACAAACAAACAAAAAAGATGCAACAACACCATTGAAACTGTAAGCACATTTTATAGTAGGAAAAAACCATTATCAGTATCTGACTGTGTGCAACAGTTGCTCTGTATTTTAAATGATTATGTATTTTTAAAAAAAAGCAACACAAGCACACTACACACTACAAAATCAGCATCAGGATGTTGATTCGGAACCTTACGTCGCTGCTTTTCAGAGCTTACCCGTATCTCAATACACTCTTATATCTGAAAAGATGTTTATGGCACATCTTCAATGTCCGTCCTGTAAATGCAGAACACAAAGTGCTCATTATCATTTCAGAACCTTCCCCGACGGCGCAGCGGGCAGAGCACAGCTGCTTGTGGCTTGGCTCAGCCCCTGTGGGACTCTCTCCACTCCGTTTCAGAGATCTTTGGCACAAAAAAAAAAAAAAAAACAGACGCAGGACAAACGAGAAGGAACTGTATCCAATTTCACGAAGGGGAAAAACCGAACAAAGGAAGCACTGGTGTTGAGAGGAGGAGGAAGATGCCGGCTGGTTTGCGCCGTTCAACTCTGCCCAGTTTAACACATGACAGAGAATGTCATTGAAATGCAGGACAAACAGAAAGTTACATGCAGAGCCTTGAAGGAATACACTGAAACTACAATGTATTTTACTGAAATTTCATGCAATGAACCTGCGCAAAATCCTGCAGGGATATGAAGTTGGAGAAAAACGAGGATCTGTGGTTTTCCTTTATCTTTTTTTTTTTTTACAAATACAAATCTGGAGAGATTGGTATGTCTTTGTATTTAGCCCGCTTTACATTACTTTGACATTGCTAAATAAAATCAACGACAAACAGCTGCATTTGAAAGCCACATCATTTGTAAACAGTGTTCACCTGAATGTGATTTAATCTCAGAATGCAGCTGCAGTGAAATTATAAATCAAAATTGAAGCTATAGGATCCTGTAGCTCAGCAGGTGAAGAAGAAAACAAACAACATGACTACAATGAAGCACGGTTGTGGCTCTGTGATGCTGTGGGACTACCTCGCTCCCTCTAACACTAGAAACCTACAGCATTTGGAAGACACTGGATTCTATAAAGCAAAATGAAATCATTGGCAAAAACATGTCATTAGTCGTCTGAGTTCAAATCTATGACAAAACTGACTCAAATCGAAAGACGCTCCAGCACTGAAACCCATGAATGACAGAGAACTAGCGGCCTTTATCCACAAATGCTAACAGAAGCTGGTGCCTAATAATTTTAAACCTGTATTCGTTTTTAATATAAAGGCACTTTTTGTTGTATTTTGATAATCCACTTTTAATATTAACTTTTCAAGCTACTAAAATGACTTTTCTTCGATTAGAGGTGGTAAGATCAATTTCATTTCGTGTGTTCATGCTCCTCGTTTACTGGTGTTGAAGAGTTTTCGGTGCAATTTTAACTGCAGCCAGAACAAAACTGCAATAGCATTGTGCTATCGCAATTTTTGTTCTTATCCTGCAAAAATACAGCCAGAGGTGGCTGTGATGAGACAAAGAAAACATAAGTCAAGTTCCAGGGATGTGAATACTTTCACAAACCATTGTAAATACCTGTGTGTTATGACTTGGGGATAGCTGGGTGTTTGTACTTCCATGCACTTGAATCCACAATATGGATTTCATTATTCCAAACTATAAAACAGAGAAATGGCCAATATGGTTCCAGCTCGAGTAATAAAAGAGAGGCAAACATCCAGGGAAAGAGACCAAACTCGTGGTGGCAAACACCGACTCTGCATTCTTAGCGCTCGCTTTCTCGCTGTTGGATGCAATTTTCGTGGCGAATCAGTCACACAATAACACGCGGCATAATCTACAAAAACAAAAAGTAAAAGAGCCAAATATCAAAGCTGGCCCCATTCCGCGGGACACGGACAACGAGGCAAAGGCAAAGTGTAAATATACAATAGGGCGGATAAGTCCAACGCTAAACACAGACCGAGGCAGCTGGCAGGAGAGGGTTTGCAGGTGTTGTAGAACAAACAGACAAGCAGCTGTTGATTTTCCTCTCTTCCTCTCAGGCTTTTTGGCCAGAGCGCTGCCAGGTCCAGACACACAGCCAACGCCCGCCTCCCAAGGAGACGGCGGCCACGGCTTTCTTTTATTCCTCAGATGTGTGCGTGCGTGTGTTTATATCTACAGTCAGAGAAATCTGCTGCTTTCTGCAGGTGAATCCGATATGGATCGTAACATGGTTCGGTTGTATCTGCATGAGAACAAACCACACAGGTTATGAGAAACATGAGCTGTGTCCTCCTTTTCTGTGTACAACTGTTCGGTGTTATAGTTGAAAGAAGCAAAACAGACCACATGAAAAGATGTGAGAAAAGAAAAGATCCTGGAAGCTCTGGCAGACACTAATAAACAACTTTGTTGCATAACAGTGTATGGGTGTAGTCATACCCATAAGTTTCATATTTTTTAAATTATACCAACAAATTTCAATGCATTTCATTAGGAATTTGTAATAAACCTCAAATTACGACTAAATTGCATAACAGAAGGGAAATGACCAAAAGTTCTCAAATGTTTTTACTTTAAAAAATCTGAAGAGTCCCTTGATTTAAATACCCCTAAATAAAAATCCATCTCAACTCTCAGAAGTCAACGATTTCTAGAGTGAAATGTTTTATTCAATCTCTGTGTTAATAACTCTGATCTTTAAGGGCATCAGAAAATCAGAGAACAAAAAGCTTCATGGAAGCAGGCTGGTTTTTTCAAGCATGAGTCATTTTCCTCCCACTTTACAAATATACTAATATTAAAATACAAACATACACAACATTCTGTAGTTGTGACAAAATAGGAAACAATTTAAAGACACTTTTACAAGGGACTGTAAGCACTGGTGACATTCATAAGACTATCATAGAAAAACGCCTTGTCTTCAGTCAGAGGCTTCTTCAAATTTGCTGCAATACGGACCGCCACAGGAGATCCTGCCTGCCCACAGCCACCGCCGTCTACAATAACTCTTTAAAGACTTTCAAGGCAATATGATTTACAACATTTCAATTTCCCTTTGGGCTCAATAAAATACTTTTGAACTGAGCTGAATAAAGCTGCATACATGTAAATTAGGGTGAGAAGGTAAAAGTGAAGCAACTGTTGGAGGTTTGTGCCATTAGCGGTCAGCGTGCACGATGCAAAGAGCATGCTCACCATGACAACGTCTCACACTCACATGCGTCTAAGCTGGACCTGATCTGTATACATGCCATGCACAGAGTATAGAAGACATACACACGCAGGAGCGTATCCGGCCTCAGCCATCACTTTAGAAGACATAATCACCCATTTTAGAGGAAGGCGGGCAGCTAAGAAACAAATACTAAGGAGCAATGGCTTCACATTGATCCCTGTTCCCGGGGATCAATATTGCTCTACTTTGATATCTCTCTGCCAGACACAGAGCCCGCATCTGTAAATGCCGGTGTGTCATAACACACATTTTTTATTCAACTCCTTATTCACCCCCGTTTTCTCTCAGCAAGCAGAGCTGATCTCGAGCAAAAACTGGGTTTCACGCGCCGATCCATTTGGACGCTTCCTCCAAGGGTGTGTTATCTTGTTTCGCGCTTTGACATCTTCCCGCACGGACAACGGTGTGTGTGTGTGTGCGTGTGCCGGTGCTTATCAGCGGAAAGGCTTTAACAATGGATGGAGGGAAAATTTTCAGCTCCAGGAGTTTCCTTCGATTTGGTCGCGAAAACATCTCAGACCCACCATTCTTCCGTTCGACCGCTTTGACCAATCAGGATCTTGACCTGTCATTTCAGACTCCCAGTAATCAGCTCATTAATTACACCCCCCCTTCCTGCTCCCCTAGTGATTCCCTTCCCCTATGCCTCACAAGTATCTATTACATTGGCCTGCAATTAGATTAAATTACTAAGCACAATCTGCACATGACAGGAATTATGGCTGCAGCAGGGGATCATAATGCTGACTCCCTGACAGGCGCATTATGCAGTTTGCAAACTGGTGATATTGTCTGTTTTTTGTTGCATTTTTGTTTTTTATATAATATCGGTTATTTGAGGAGGCGAGTCTGTGCTCATTCTATTAAAAACTCTCTGAGCAGAAACCGAAGCTCTTCAGAGTTTCAAAAAAGCTTGAAAGCAAGCCTTTGCAACGTCATGGAGACAAAGGAGAAAAAAACGTTGAAAGAAAATAAAGAAACAAAACATTGATCTGTCAGTCTTTGGGGGCATGGTTTGACATTTTGGGAAGAACACTTGAGCACTTTCTAAATAAAAGCTATACAAGTGGATTGTATTGAAATGGTGAGGGTTTGACTTTATGGATGTTGAAAGCAAACTGTATCGCTAATCTATACGGAGCTACTGATTGATCGAGCTTGTAAATGTTGGAAAACATCTCCAAGGAGTAAATACGGCGTTCAAACACCGTTTTATGGATTATTGGCATTTAGTTGTTTAGACAATGACTATGAATGTTTGCGAATGTCTCAGAGCGTCCACAGAAACACCTTGGTAAATTAGAAAATCCTTCAAAAGTTAATTCATTTCGCTAATTCTCTTCAAAAAGCGAACCTAACAGAATAATTGTCATTGTGAAAAAAAACAGATAATTTCTGAAGTGTTAATGCGGAGTCCAACTGTTTTGATGGAAAGTTTGGTGGAAGGAAAAAGGTGCTAACAAGATGGTTTACCATGAGAAATCTTGTTCAAAGATTCAGGGGAGATTCACAAAGTATGAGCTGCAACTGGACACAAAGAGCCACCATACACACACACGCACACACACACATGCCCGCGCGCACACACAAATGCGTGATATAATATAAAATCAGAGAAAAAAAGATTATAAAGTGAAAGAAATAGGTCAAATTCGTATTTCACTTGGAAATAAAGTTCCTAGAGGGAGACTGTAGAGCTTTAGTTCAAGTTGAGGAAAGTCCAATGTGATATTTTTTTATGTTTTTTCTCTTTTGGCTTTATTTTTTAAGAAAACTGAGAATCTATGCGAGTATCAAGGCAAACAGTTCCCAGCTTTGCCGATGAAGTGGACCAGATCCTTAATCTCACAGATTGTAAATATTCCTATTCAATCCTAAAATACTTCAAAGTTGTTTTCTTACATCTTCTCAACTGTGGTTCCTGACACCTTTGTTTCTATCAATACTAAATCAGGACGAGTGTTGCTGATTGTCTCCAATTTGATCACAGACCATTAAAAATCCAACAAAAATTTAATCTCAACTTCTGTAATTTTCCCTGAAAGCCGTATAATTCTCTTGTGATGCGCAGTAAGCACGCAACTCGTGGCAAAGGGCAAAACGCTGATCATATGCAGAAAGACTTTGCTTTTTTTTTCTCCCCCAGACATGGGATCGATCCTTTCAGCCAAAGAGAATCGCAGCTTGGTCATTTGTTCAGGATTACATGTGGATGTTAAAAAAAGGAAATTTCACAAATGCAGGGAAACATCCTGCATAGCCTACAGATTAATTCCTGCTTTGTTCTTTATTTTCCTTACAGCTGTGGCCGTCCACATGTCTGCATTAGTATTCTGAGAAATGACAACGTGCTGAATCTGGAAATTATAAACCATATTTACCCCCCAAAAACAAGCAGATAAACAGAGGGCAATTTGAAAACACCGACACTTGCGAACGGCAGGAGTGGCAAAATGTAAAAAGAGATGCGATATCCTGACACATTGAGCAATTTTCTCTCATTCAAATTTCTGCGCTGTTTGAGTGCTTACTTATTTATCGCTTTGCGAAGGTGACACCATGTCACAGAGTAAGAGCTCTCAACTTCATTTGTGTTTATTTTCCCTTTCGATAAATAGACTGGAGAGGAGGGCCTGTGCTTCTGAGGTGATAAGATCCTCCCGGTTTGTTCTTCGGGGCTGACCTTGGGCGGTGCAAAGTAAAAAAAAAAAAAGAAAACAAAAATCGATGCTTTTTCAGGGGACAGACGGCAGTGTTCGCTTTCCGTTAGGGCGCTGTGCATCTTCACCAGACAAGAGTGAGGAGGGGAAAACCTGTTAGTCAGAGCCTGACAGAGGAGGGTTAATCTAAACAGACAGCTGCAGACACAAACAGTGCAGATAATACAGTACGGGTCACCGGTTGTGGCGGATAACGCTTTATTTACCTCAAATCAATCCTCAGTTTTCTTGAGAGAGGAAGCATATACAAACAACCTTTTACGCCACGCCATTAAAGCTGTTGTGCCGCATATTATGAAAGGTAGCTGCTGTCTTTTTATTTTTTTTCAGCTACCCTCTTCTGAGTGGAAAACCAGACAGAAAAAAACAAAACAGCACCGGTGAACTTTTAAGGACACGATGTTGCTAAGATGGAAACTAGAGTCGTTAATAAAATCAAACATTAATTGCACTCTAGCGATGTGATTAATCACTGTGCTTAACTTTGTAAGCTTGAAATGTAAATGAAAAAGAATGTTTTACTGTCTCAAACCAAACATGTCAGTTTTCTAAGGTTTTTTTTTGTTTTTGTTTTTTCTTTTGTTTTTGTTTTTTTTTTAGATTCCTTTGGCACTACTGGACTTTTTTAATAGTAATCTAAAGAAGGAAAGGCATGCAGCAAAGAAACTCACGTTTGCAACTCTGACTGTGTAACAAGGTAACCCTCCGCAGCATGGAGGCTGTTAGGTCAAAATAGTTCATGTTGGCAACCCTAATGAAAATGTAAAAAAGCCAAAAGGACTTATTTTCTTGCTTTAATTAGATGCGACAGTATATTTTTCTCGACTAATAACTTCATTTTGTTCCACTGCCTTCAAAACGAAAATCAAACCAAAATTGTTGACTTTGTGAAAAAGTTGAACTCCTCAAAATATTTTCCTGAATGTGTGCCACTCTTCCAGAATGCACAACCACGCAAAAAGCAAATAGCAGTTTAAACGCAAAACATTACACAGAGGCATTAAAGCAGACAAAGACCACAAAGCCTTTTGGTGTTGAGGTTGTTTGGAACGAGACTCGTCACGTGCAAAATGGTGCCACCTACTGGATCACATTTCCTCCCTACTGTGTGTCTGCTAACATCTGCCATGGGGGAACCTGCTCCGACAACCAATGATATAAAATAACTTAAAACTTTTATGAGTCAAGCGACAAAAGGTTGCCAGGAAGTTATTTTTGATTTGATTGGGGATCAGTTTGATACCCAATCAGGTACCAGAACCCAAAGAATGTATGTTTTTAAATACCAATATACAGCTGAACTTTTATACAGCTCTAGAAACCACTGCACTGAACCCCTTTGAAAAGCTCTTGGTTACTCCACCAAATATTGATTTCTGAACTTGATGCAGATATTTACCAGTTCATAGCTCAAAAAAAGGAAATCATAGTCCTCATATTGTACAGAAATGAGCGGAAATGTTTTTGGAAAACCACCACTTCGTTCATTATAAGAGTCTTGGTGATCCCCTGCGATGGCCGACTGATCAGCTGCGTTGCTTCAAATGAAATCCTATTGACGGCTCAGATCACATCTGTCCCGGCTCAGAAGGATGTGTCGAACAACTGCACCAGCTTGCACTGTATTCGTCCCCGTTGTGTCTTTTGTATCTCAGAGAAAATCACATCCTGGCAGGGTTAGTGCACACAAGCGTGCCGTTGTCACTTTTAACGACAGACAGATGGACGACCCAATGGATCGACATAATTTGAAGAATTTCTACTTTTTATTTAAAAATTAAAACCAATTTGAGGTCTCGCAATAAAATGCGACTGCAAAACATATTTTCGAGCCTATTTTTTTTCTGAATAAAGCGATAGTACTTTGTGATTTACTCTTACCCAGCTGCTATATCAGAGAGCCGCTGACTGAGGGCGGACGGTGGGAGATTTAGCTGTACAGTATTGCTTTCCTCCAACCAAATCAGAAAATCCATTAAAGCACATTAGCACAACTGCTAATTGCAAAGCTGTGTGTGTCTAATTGCACACATTGATCCGTCCACAGCCTTCCCACTGTTCAGATGGAATTGTGAAATTAAAGACCGTAAGTGGACAGATAAAGGATTTCGGTCCGCGCTCGCCCGCAGAATTTATAAATGATTACAATAAGTTCCTCGGTTCTGTTTGTGTAAACCAGAGCTGAGATTGATCGCCTGTCACTGCAGAGGAATATGTGTTGCTTTAAAAAATGTCGAGATTCAGATGAAGTCCTGTTTTTGCAAAACTTAAAGTGGAGGAAGATGGTTGGATTTTGTCGTTCAATGGACAAAATCTTCTCCAGCGATATGTAAGCATTTCTTAATACAAACCTTCCCAACAAATTAGAATATTAACTGAAGAGCCGATTTATTTTAGAAATTTTATCTCTACATGAAACTTGTTATATAGGTTAACGACACAGTTGGATGTTTGACAGTCTTAATTTCTGATAATTATGATTTTCTGTTTAATTAATAAAAACCAGTTGAAAAACTATTTTAAGGTTTAAAGGTTACCATTTTCAAAAGGTATTTTTAATCTGACAAAAGGGACTCATTAGAACGCATGTTCTGATTTATTGAATATAACTGCATGTTACAAGTTAAATCTGCAGCAAGCGATTAAAATCTTTGGAAGAAAAACAAAAAGTCAAAATACAAACATTTAGTTTTACATTTCAAATCACAAAGCATTTTTGTCAAACGTGGCCTTGCCATTTGAAGCCCTGAGATGAACCGAGCATCTCAGAGTGTCCCGCCTTCGATGTTGTGCTGGTAAAGATCAGCTGCTCCTTGTCGCCTCTTCATACCCAGCTTACTCCACAGACAGAACATCTGTGGAATCAGCTGCCATGCTTTCCTGAGATTGTACTTTGACTATTGGAGCTGGGGGAAATCTGATTCCGGCCCCACTTTGGATCAGAAGCGATGGGAGCGCAGCAAACGTAAAGCGCTAACCAAATCAATCTGTAGCAAGATTGAATTTTAGCCACCATCTGGATATTTTTCGCCACTTTAGATAATTATGAATGACATCAAAGCGCTAAGCCATGATTACAGCATACAGATGTATTCCAGTGTCCTCTATTATTGTGAAGTGGAATGGACATCTAGAGTCTGACATTTTAAACGATTCTCTTTTACAAGTCAGCTGCAGCTCGGTACGCTACGAAACATTATTTGTTAAATTGTTTGTGGTATTATGTGTTTTCCAGCCACATAGTGTCAGCTTATAGCACAATTAAGTAATTATATCGCCTTCAGTTGTTATAAGATATTTGCGTATCAAACATGACTTATTAGAAATTTGCAATTTAACACCTTTAAATTGAGTCTCTGTCTCTTTAAGAAGCTCTAGCTCTTTCTAAGCCTCAACCCTTCAGGAAGTCATCACAACAACATTCTTCTATCAAGCACATGTAAACGTCCATCGTCAGAAATAGGTCGGCCGATGCGCAGTTCCGCCAGGTGCTTGCTAATTGCTGCTGGCTAGTCTGAAGGAGCTGAGTCAGGGAGACGTCGGAGAGGGATGCTATGTAAACTGCAGTTGCACCAAACATTTTCCAACCCGAATGGTTGCCATGGGAGATTAAAGGATTTTCCAAACATGCATGAAAGAACCGAAGCTCCACTCCATGTATGTTTTAGACGAGGACATAATTCTATAAAGTGATGTAAAGCTCATAGAAAAGGATTAGACATAAAATTAATGAAAACCAAACATAATTTCATACTTTTGGTCCATCACGTAAAACATTAAAGATTGTGTTTGTAACATAAGAAAACATAAAAAGGGGTGAGAATAATGACTTTACAAAGCAGCAAGGCTGATCTGAGTCAATCAATGAGCTGAATTAGATAAAAGTAAAAAAAAAAAAAAAACTCCCAACATGAGATAAAATGTCCTTCTCCTCCAATATGAAGAACAGCATCAGGATGTATGTGATTATAGTGACGCTTTACCCAGTCAGGACCAGGTGATCTGGGCCACACCAGCCGCTTCCTCTTGTAAAAGTCTCGGACTCGCTGCTCCTCAGGTAGAGCCACTTCACTGTGTACTTATTTCCAAACGATTACATCATCTATCTAAAGCAATGCTCTGCACAAGTACCTTCGCTCTGTCCCCTAATTGGCAAGGCAGCGAGTGCCTGAGGGGACATTACACTACATTCCTAAATAGCAACTCCGGCCCACTGAACAGGACATTTAGTTAAAGCTGGCCATTCTCCGTCCCTGGAGAGCCAGTAAGGCGTTTGCCACAACGCGTAGGAGAAAAGTGCAAAGACGTACAATATGCTCCAGATGACAGGATTGTTGTACATTGAGGTCCCTGGATGCAGTGGTGATGGCAGGACGCGCAGCGTGGAGCTATGTCATGCCCCGCTGTATCTCGCTAATAAGCTGTAAGTAAAAGCCTGAGCACCACTCACCGCTTTTTCTGTTTTATTAGCAGCATAATAAGGAAACATTCAGCCAGATCAAGTTTCCCTTTAAAGGCTATAGAAAACTCACCCCCAACTCGCCTCTCCTCACCGTTACCCTGCCCCACCCCACCCCTGGAGCTTAGCTTGTTTTCCAGCATTGTTCGGCACGAGACGGAGGCAAATTGCAGGCAGGGCCGCGGCACACTCCCAGTGAACCTGTGTTTATGCAATAAATCAATGGGAACTCATGCTGGCATTTTCCGTCTCAAAAAATAATGTTGCTCAAGGTGAACTGGATGGGGGGGGAAACAAAAAAAAAAAGTTGAAAGTTTCCGCTTTGCCTCAATTGTTAAATTAGTTCATTTGATACAACGTGGCATGAAGAAAACACATTTTTGTTTTGTCTTATTTTTGTTTCTCTTTCAGGGCTAAAGATAGTTATATTTTGACAACATTGTAACCTATTCAATATGCAACAACATACAGTACATCGGGAAGCCTTAGCATTCTCATTCATGTCGGTTTTGCGTCTGCATTTTAAATGTTGTATGTCTCTAAACAGTAACCAACATCGTAAATAAGCTTCTGTACCCTATTTGTAATACTCAACACCACTGGTGCCTACAAAAATAAACCAAATAAATGAAATTGTGTAACAGATGTTTCTCTGCCTAAAGTACAACAGCACAAACACCATGGGAAATGTTGCATACTAATTTTACTAATACATAAATAATGCTTCCTTGAAATTAATGTATTCTTTTTGTCTTTGTTTCTGAACAGGCCTCACCCTTATTTCTATGGCAAATGCACTTCTGAATGTGAAGGCATGAAGGTCAAGATCTCAGTAACTATATGAGTTGTTTATTATGTAATATTCTTAACAACATGGTCGAATTTACTGATAAAGGAAGATTAAAGAGTAAATGAAGTGATTAACTTTGTATCTGACTAGACAAATGAATGAGAATTTATATTTTACTTTTCAGATTGTAAATAAAAAAGTTTGTTCACAGCATGCATATGCATATTGTGTTTATATTTTAAGTCATCTTAATTTTGACGAGCATTCGCCACACAATTTAACATTACCCACACTGGCCCTTAAAAAACATGGCTCCACAAATTGTAGGCATCGATCTGCTCACGTTATGCAGACGCTCTGTCCTCACTGACGAAGAGTCGCTGGATTGAATCGGAGTGGCTCCAACTGATGGATAGCTCTACCTACATTCTGATCAACTCCCTTTTAACATTATTTTCCCAATTGGGGTACTCAAAGTATTAACGTTTTATCCCCAGATATTAATTCCTTAAAAATGGGGGGAAAAAATATACATGGTTACACAAAGTATCGTAAAAATACGATGCCTTGTCCCAACGCCAAAGACATTTACTTGTCTTTTCTCCCATTTCACAAGATGCAGACTTGCTAGAAAAGCTAGCCACATCTTTCTTTGTTTACTGTTCTGTCCTTGATGAAAGAAACTTGGATTGAACTGAACTGAATAATTTCTTGACTAATTTACAGAATTTTTATTTTATTTTATTGCCGTTTGTTGCCGGAGGGATTTGGCAGCTCTAGTTTGGTCTGAGATGTTACCCTTTGGCTTCTTGGTATGCTGGAGTATTTTGAGTCTGGCAAACCCGGTGAGATATTTTGTCAGCTGGTATATTGATGTGTTCTCTGTGCATACTGTATGTCCAACCATCTTTTTTAAAAAAAAAACAAAAAACAAACGTGCTCAAGACTGTACCACTGGAACCACAGTTCTGTGCTTTTCCATCAGCACGTTGCTAAAAGTTGCTTTGACCAGGTTCATATCAAAGTTTCTGGATGAAACCTCAGGGGAAAAAAAGAAAGTTCTGAAAAGAACGTCTGAGTCTAAAACGTAGTTCAAATGTTTCTTTGATCAAGTTTTAATCCCCAGTTAACCTTCACATTCTCCCATATGATCTTAGCTGGACACTGACCGTAAGGCGAAAGCACTAACCACCACACCATCATCTCGCCTCCAGGATCAAACCTGAGTCTTACCTAACCGCGCTCAGGAATGTCAAAATTGTAGACTCTCAGTTTAAACCTCACCAACTCAAAGTATGGACACAAACTAAAGAAAAAAAAGAGAGTGCACTGTGAAGAAGTATTTAATTATTCACAAGGTACCCAAATGCAGCACGGTTTCACTTTAGATTTCTAATTAAACTGTGTCATCCTGACAGCAACTTACCTGGTATTTGTTATCAGTGATAATGGCTCCTAATGGTGCTTGGTTCTGACTAATAGGAACTTTTTCTTTCTTTTCTTTTTTTAGAAACACAAAATGCTTCAGTTCAGCATTCTTACCTTTGCTGAAACCAGTTAAATTGTATTTCTTAGTCTGGGTCAAATGCAGCTGTCAGCACCAGCCTTAATGAAAACATTCCAGTGCAGATCTCTCTTCTTTTTTAACAAAGTGATGAATAAGCACTTGTTGGTTTTGCTTGTTATGTGCAGGTACAATGTTATTACTTGCAATAAGAAAAGCAAATTTTTTTTTTCAGTTTTTATGTTGAGAAAAGCATTATTGAAATCTATTTTAGTAATAACTTATCCATGCAGGTTTCATGGGGCTGGTGGTCATCTCCAGCGGTCACTAGGCGACAGGAGTGGAGACACGCATTGAGAAGGGTATATACATTTTCAACATACCACTTTTGGTATGTTTAAAGAATTCCTATTATTTTTATTTAAAAATCGCTCATTGTCTTTTGGGTTGTATCACTTATAATCAGAAACAAACATCTTAAGGTGTTTTCACATCTGATGGTCTGGTATTGCAGCATTTGTTACATTTTCAGCTGTGGTTTTCTCACTGCACTGTGTCAAATGAGTCAAACAATTGAAAAGCCCGTTTCCCTCTTTACATGTGGTGGTGCTGCAACAAGAACCACAGAAGAAAATGATACAAAAACCCTCTGAGAAAGAGGTTTTCGTATCCAAAAACACAACTTCCTTCATAAAATGTCAACAAAAATGCAGTCGCGTCATCTCTGGTGAAAGATTACGAGCCATTTCTCCCTCTAGCGGTTGTATTTACCCAAAATGCCCTGTGTTACAGTTTACTTCCTGCTTCTGGGGTGATCTCCGGTCCACCTGCATTCACATATGCTTTCAAACCGCACCAGAGTTCACTTGAAACTAAACGAGAGGAGCGGACCAGCGTTCGCCTACAAACGCTGGTCCGCCTAGCCTACACATGTGCATTCACTCTGATGCACACTTGACATTTTGCTCTAGACCCGCGTCAAAATCACTCTAGAGATGCGTTGGAATGAGCCTTTGTTTTCTGTATAATGGTGGATGAAACAGAGTGACACATGTAGCAAGAGTCTTTCTGGTTGATGCTCCGCGTTCAGCGGCACAAGTCCAGATTTTCCAACTCCAGCACCGGCTGCATTAGACATGTTGGACCCACGTCGAAAGCTCAGAACGCTCGAAATGCTTCAACCGCACAGCGCTGGATGCGCGAAAAGCCCTACGTCTATGTTGATGTGCGTCCACATAGACACTGAATGTAAACCAGTCGCTCCTGACGCTTAATTCACATTCTGTCTGAATGTTAGCTGAATGAAAATCACTTTAAGTGTGAAACTTTTGAGTCTATGATATGATGGCTTTGCATTCACTGATTATCTTTAGCTTCACGGTCACTTTTGCTTTTTCTTTTATTTACCCTCACAGTAAATCTTCTCCCACCAACTACTCGTGACGACCCTTACGCTTGAGATGTTCTACAATTTTTGGATGACAGATCTGCTAAAGCGGGACAAGCTGTCAAAGCTTTCCAACCACTGCTTGACTTATTTTAGTTTTTTCAGAGACAATGAAAACTTCTGAACGAAGAGGCTACCTGTCTGCAGAAAAGCTTTGGTAAATATACAGTAGCTGTTATATTCTATGCATGATATAATTCCTTAACACCCTGTTGTGTTTTGAGTTATTTTGCCCCACTGCAGTGGAAACATGCCGAATGACTCCATGAACACGGCGGCAGCCTTTGTCACCTCGCATAATGAGTCGTCGCCAACAACCAAATGAATCGCTGCTTTAATGAATCCCCCTTGTTGAAAGGGCTTCGCAGCTTCTCTGTGGCTCCAACAACCCGAACAAATTTGCCAGCCATTATCCGCTCAACCTTTCCACTATTTTCTTGTGATATTAAACTGAGAAAACAAATCACTATAAAAAAAAATCAATAGTCAAATACATTCCAAGCTTCTCTTTTGTGTCTTTGTATGGTGGAATCGTGGAGGAACGAGCTCAATAGGTTCGCTGAGCTTCAATAAACGCACTCAGGAGGATTTCATGCAGCGCTAAACAGCGCAGTTTGTAATGCGGTAAGAGTGGCTGAGCTCTGGTGTCACTACATCGTACATCCAAATGTATCTGATCAGCTGCATTAGTCATTTTTAATCCCTCAGTATTGTCATGCTAATGAAGTGACAGAAAGAAGTTCAGCCATGCTTTGTAATCAGCAAATAAACAACGGTCAGACCCACACATTTCCTCCCACTGTGCACGGTCCGGTCTCTTCCTGTCCTGCACATGCCACAGGCTCTCTGCTTTCCTTCAAGGTGACTAATTTCATTTGCCTGATTTGACTGACCTTTGTTTCGATGATGATGATTTCCTGTCCTAATGCCTCGGTTAATGCAGCAAACAGAGCAAATTTATCCCTGCAACCAAAGCATATTCTTCCGAAAACACCCTCCCCCCCAAAAGAACTGAGAAACAAAACATGATGCAAATCCAAACCCTAAATGATAAAAAAAAAAGAAAAAAGAAACAAATCACATTTCTGAACCTCTGTTCTTCACAATTGCTTGGAGAACATTTGTCAACTCCATACGAGTTCCACATACATTCATACACACTGCAGAGTCCTTTGCTGCTCACTTTAATTGTTGAACAAGTTCAATTTTCCAATAGTGAAAAGACCCTAGTTGCTACTCTGACAATTCTCTCAACATAATGAAATATGGGTAACACTTTATTTGAAGGGGTGCGCATAAGACTGACATGAGACTGTCATAAACATGACATAAAGAACCATGAACATGAATGAGTCTTCATAAATGATTATGACTGCTGTCCTGAAGTGTCATTTGGTGAATAATGACACCTATAATCCAAAGTTACATTAAAACATGCATTAAAAGTCAATTAAAAATGTCAACTTTGCATTAAAAGTGTCATTAATTACAGAATGACGCGTCATGACAACATAAACACTCCTTCATGTTCATAACACGTTTTTAAATTATGTTTATGACAGTATTATGCCAGTCCTATGCGCACCTCTTCAAATAATACTGCTAAAGTATGTAAGAATTTGGAAAAGCTAAAATAATGAAATATGTCTACCTCTCCCCCCTCCAAAACACTGACCTACTTGACTATATCATCCAGATTGCATTTGGAAAGGAATGAAAAAACAGACTTGCATAATGGTTCGTGACATTCTAAAATAATAGACAAGTAACCAGATCAAAGATAAACAAAGCAAAACTCTTCCCATAGTAGTAACTACTGCCTCTTTTATTGGCTTGACTTTATCTACCTACCGACTTACTCCACCTTCCAGTGACATGTGTGCGGTAAATGATGAGTATATCAATAAAATCGCCCTGGTATTCACGGAGGTTAGAGACCACAGTTGGCCCACAAATTGTTAAGCATAACTTAACAGTTCATACATCAGAAAAATGGCTTGACGTGCATTAATATGGACAAAAGCTATCATCTTAGAACTACCACAGAAGCTAACATCTACAATATGTGTTCTTACCAATCGTGGGGTTACAGCGACTCAGATCCACGGAAAATAAACACTGCTCCTGTTAGCATGCTGCATTGCAGTAGGTATTCCAGCTATAAACACTGCATATTCTTTAGAATATTTAAGATATTTTCTATGAGAAATCAGAAAGTAGATATGATTTAAACAATCAGGAGTTGAGCTCCACAGAAAAGTTTGTGAATACTGAACCGCGAATCGGCAAAGTAATTACACCGAACTTTAATGCATACATCAACACAGTTTACTGATATTTAGAATAAAATGTAAAACCAGTAAGGATTAGTATGTGTGTGTTATAGTCATTCCGCTTCCACTCTGCAGTGTGTAACATTTTCTGTCAGTGCTTTCAAACCTACAACCATCATGGGCTTTTGGCCGGCTGACTGCATTGCACCAACAGCTCAGATTTTTGAAGTGGTGTGGCTGTTACTCCACTGTAAACCATATTAACTTAAAACGTCTTCGTAAAAGCGAAGGAAATATGACACGAGCGATTCCTAGATGAAAGATGTCACCTACTCACGGAAGGACATTAGCGACTGCTCAATACTCCTCTGTGTCGCCTGATTGAAGAGGACAGGAAGTCAGTAATCGACTGCAGGGAAATGTCGTGCCGGAGCTGAACTAAAGGCGTCCGCAGCCATTTTAATCGGCTTCGGGATCTGCAAATCGCTGCGTGAGTATGAAAAATTTCTAAACCGAACGAGCGGCAGTGAAAGCTCTTCTCGTCTGGTTCCACGCAAATACAGTATTAAATTCAGAAAGCAGTTACTTTTTCTTGTTTGCTCAGAAAAAAAGAAAAAAAAAAGGAGGCTTGCAAACAGATAAAAATGCCAGCTTACACGTCTTTCTTCCCTTCTCTTTTGCATGCGGTGGAACTCCTGAGGGCCATGCATAGTGAACAACCCACAGGAGGAGCGACTTGAACAAAAAGCCTGTCTGTGACAATGACCTGCATGGCAGGCGCGCTTTCTTGAAATGTTTGCATTTGAAAAGCTCTGGGAGATCGTTGTCTGGCAGCTTTCACTCCAAACTCTGGACCGCGTCCAAATGTATTCGAAGCCGTCAGCTTTTCCTCGTCTGCCCTCAAAACAGATAGCAGTCTGTCTTTCTCTACCAGAAAATCACAGTGAGAGGTCTGTGCATCTCTGTCTATGCTGGGGCAGCTCACTGCTGTCGGCTAAAGTTAGTGTTGCTCTTTTGAGCTTTTGTGATATCCACACTGCAACAGCTGAAGCCAACGCATCTGGATGAATTTCAGCAGTAGAGGATGAACAGCTGATGCATAACTCCTTCATTCAAGGCGTGCAGTTTTGAAATGTTTTTGCACAATTTGTGCAAACATAACAGCAGTTTAAGTCAGCAAAACCACCAGATGATAATATTTTGTTTGGGTTTTTTTTCAAATTGCTTCCGAAAATTCAAATTTTCTTTCTTCCTTTCTTTTTGTTTCTGACGCATCACAGCATTATTAAGTAGAGACTTGATTCCAAAGTATCTAGCCCTGATTAAAGCATTTTGAAATGACAATTATTGAAATCACAAAGCAAATTTAACTCTTGCTACATTTTATGTCTTTGGTAGATCAATTTAATCAAAATCACAGGTTGGTTTTGTCTCCACGGCATGTAAAATTGCACCACAAGTCATGCACTTTATTTTGTAGTTTAAAAAATATCTGTCTTTTCCAAGCAGGCATAACGTTTTACACGTTACACTATATTGGCTGCCTGTTTTCTGCCTGTGAAAAGCGATCTCCTCTCTATGCTGCGACTAGACAGCTGTTGGCACAGGGACGGCAGCTAAAACGCTCGTAATAATTCAACTTCACAACATTCTTAGTTCATGAAGGAAGAGAATATTTCTGTTAGTGTGAAAAGGCCTGCATTTGTAAAGCTTTTTATCAAGTCTGAGGACTCCAAAGCGCTTACACTACAATCGGTTCTTCATCCATTCATGCGCGTGCTAATGATTAGCTACACTGTAGCCACAACTACCCAGGATCAGACTGACAAAAGCAACACTGCCTTACAATCAGTGCCACCAGGAATCTCACCACCAATAGTGGAGAAGGAAGGTGAAATACCAGGAAGGTATTCGCCCAAGGACACAACATCTGAGAAAAAGTGAGGAGGGATTCAATTTTGTCCACCGATGATTAATTGGAACTACCAACAAGTCATATCAAAACAGTGAGGAAGCATCCTAATGCACGAAACTAACAAACTTAAGTTTCCTTTAGTTCCATGTTTCTCTCTGCATATTAAATGGACACACAGCATCGCCAGCTCAGCTGCTGTGCTGTGAATTATCAACTGTGTTTGTAGATATAATCCTGAAAGTGGCTTAAAGTTCCAGACAAAAAACAACAACAAAGAATTTGTCCTACGTTTGGTGTTTTTTTTCTTGCCATCAAAAGTCCTTTTGTGTGCTGTGGCTACTCCGTCTGTCTCGTCAACACCGGATTTGCTTTTGCAGTATCTGCACGCGTTTGTATGGGAACCACAGGGGCACACCAATAAAATAACTGTTCACATTAGTTTTGCCACAGAGTCTTTTGAAGACTTCTCTACTTGAGAAGACTATTGTTATGAGTGGCTGCAGTCTGTGACAGCTCACAGACTCTCCCTCGGTACTTGTACTTGCACTCAGGAAACCAGACAGTCCTGAGGACAAAAAAAAAAAAAAAAAAGGATTATTCTTTCACATGCAGTGCACCTCGGTGAAGTCAGCACTAGGCCTCTCAATTTAACAAGACCTGAACAAATGCCTAGAGGAAATTGGACACAGGAATGCAACCTTGTGTGAGTTTAATATGGCATAGTGTTAAAAAATAAAAACGCATATTTTACATGGTTTTGCAAACGGCAAATGAAAGCCTTGCTTTTGATGCATTCAAGGCTTTGCATATAAATACGGCTGAAATCAGATGTTTACAAACACTGTATAAAAAGACTGGTAACTTGTCCTTCTTTTTTTCTTTTTTTTTTTGCATGCATTCACTTATTAATTCAATAGTGGGAAAAAATAAATAATTTTGTGAACGCTAACTGACCTGAAAGAGAAACACATTTGATTGGCAGAGAAAATATATTCAATTTTTAAAAAAAAGAACAATTGGTTCCTGTGTGAAGTAAATAAATTACTACATTGTGTTCTTACAATACAAGAATTTGGAAATTAGAATTTGGGAAAGATAATTAACTGACAAGAGGCAAAACCATAAAATAGAGTGAACAAATGTAGTAACACAAACAGACAACAGTGATGAAAATGTAAGAGACATTTAAAATGTAAGTAAAATGTACAACAGCCGAAAATACTTCAGCCCAAACTTGCGTTCACAACTTCTGTTATAACCATGCAATTTCATTGTTATTTCTCAATTAAATGTGTTAATGTGTAATGTAAGGTGAACTCATCTAAACTGAATGCTAACTCTGATTTTAGTACCAATTTGACAAACAGCACTGTGTGGACAAAACCTACATGATGCCATGAAGAAGAAGCATTTTATACCATTATTGTACATAAAATGATGCATTTCTGAGACGGCATCAGTTCTTCTTTTTTTTTTTTTAGAGAACAATTCTTGACTTGATTGATTCAGATCATCTGTAGTCGTAAATATACCTCACTGACATCAAGTGCGCAACTGCAGATATTAATCTGTTTTCCGAGCGGCGGCTTTGCCGCGACGTCTGCCTCTAAATAAGCCACACCTGCAACATTACAGCTTGTTTTCTCTATCTGACTCTAAACTGCCAGCTCCGTATTCTCTTAGCACAACACAACCCGTGAGTGACAGCTAAGTGTATTAAATTTTATTGCCCGGGAATGAAAACTTAGTGAGATAGGACTCTAATCGGGGGGCATGCAGTGGCATTCTTTTACATGGCTGAGGAGCCGAGTCGACGCAGGGCTCTGCTGATAGCAATAATCTGGAAATGGGGCCGGCGTTTATTTCCGAGCTCAGCTGGCCGCAGCTGCGGCTGCTGCTCGTCGGGTTTGGCGGATAAAGAGGTGGCAGTGTAGGGCGGTGAATCAATTTTAGAGGGTGACGCGGGGGCAACGTTCGAGGCAACCGGGGTGAGGAAAGGCCAACTGGAAACAATAGCGCTGCTCCTGATAGAGCTCTGCACACCATTAGGTCGCTGATCACGATGGGACAGGATGTCTCTGGACACTCCTCACCTGGAGACCAAACAAATCAGACGGTGCAACAGCAGCATGCTCCAGATTTGCAGCTTTCTTTCTTTTTTTAGTTTCATTTCTATTACTGGAGCAGAGGTGGCCTCTGGCAGAAGAAGAATGTGCAAGAAGGATCTCGGGGAAACAATTTTACCAATAAATGTTGACACATAAGGAAACAAACTGACAGGCTACAATCATACAATTCAACTTGTTGAACCATCAGTAACACATCCGAGGAACTCACTCTATACTCAGGCATTGTGCTGTTTTAGAGGAATTTGCTTGGGGGAAACTGCACCAGTCATATTGGCCATATTGAGTAGAAGAACCTGTTTGTTGCATCTTCTGATGATGATCGCATTAAAGCATGACGACAACATAGGCTGCATTAGACTTTTTCGCTGTCTGTCATTTTTACCTGCCAATTTTTAAAACGATAATAAAAATATATTTTATTGCATTTAAGTCTCAAAGTAACCCCACTAGGGACAGGGGTGTTGGAAAATGGATGGGTGGATGGAGTAATGACTTAATGGGAAAAGTTATCAATTTTGAAACTGCTGGAAGATGAAATTGTGTCGTAATTGTTTACTGTGACTGAAAAAAATTAATCATTTGCTATGCTTAAAGCTACAGTATGTAACATTTTAAAAAAAGGTACATTTTTTTTACATATATTTGTTAAACCTGTCACTATGTCATAATAGAGCTGTAATGAGACCCTTCGGTTCACAGCAACGGGGAGGGTCTTAGTGCTGTCAATCACCCTCTCCTTAGTCTCTGCTACAGTCACGCTAGCTCCACGCCAGAGCCTGACGTGAATGCGAAAGCTGGTTAAAATGGGCACCAATGAAGGCAAATAAACAGTTTTCTTGAAACGGTAAGTTGTTTCTCTTATTAGCACATTGAGCAGCGTATACATGGACACGATTAACAGCACCAATACTTTCCTCTTGGTTCAGATTGGTTGTTTCTGAACCAGCTTCAATTTTACGATAGCATACTGTCACAACATAGTGACAGTTTTAACAAATATATATATATAAAAAAATATATATATATTGTTTTTAAAAGTTACACACTGCACCTTTAACATCAATTTAACTTTGACTTGTGGGCAGCTATATAAAGGCACACTTTAAAACCACACAATGACTGCGTTGTCTATATATACACAGATGAGCCGAGTCCTGATGTTGGAGAAGGTTAAACACATACGTTTCACCGGTGCTGCACAGGCCTGATGACTGGTAGGAGGATGTTGATGAGTCTCTGATCTCTCAAATCCTCTCTCCAGTAGAAGAAATTAAATACCCCGCTCTTGAGATGCATACAGCCAGGTAATATCCTTGCAGGATTAGCAGCCCTCTCTCCCAAGCAGGTGGCCTATCTACGCATGCAATTAGGCTGGCCGAGGCTTCATTTGTTCCATTTCTCTTAATGTCAGCGGCAGAAGCCTTGATGGCGTTGCCGCTTTCCTATTGCCGAAGTAATGAAAGGCACTCTGATGTTTTCGGGAGACTTGAACGCCGTATCGCTATTTGTCATCAAGGGATTCGTTTTACCTGGGGTTATGATTACAGTGAGCAACACCCTACATCAAATGTTGAGAAGCAAGGAGCCACAGCTGAAGCCAGATATTTACATACACTCTTTAAAATATCACAGTAACTTTTTTTCCCCGTAGAGATATCATGGTAAATCACAACAAATGTTTTAGGTTAGTTAGAGCAACTTTCTTCATGCTGAAATAAAAGGAATTTGGAAAATTTGTATAAGACAGTTCTTTGGATGCCACTGTGTCATATTGTGTGTTTTATTTTTTTGAGGCATGAAAAGTGATTAGGTTAAAATTTCTTTTTAGAAAGTTAGAGTTACAGAACGGCTATAACCAAGTCAATCATGTTCTGCTTTGTTTTCTCCACAAATAACTTTGACTTTGGTGACCGTAAGCCGGTTTAAAATTTGGCGTTATGCTTGAGTCATTGTCCATTTGGTAGAGCCATTTGTATTTAACCTCTCACTGTCGTATGCAGCGAGGTGAGTGGCGGGAGACAGTGTGGAAGTGGAAGTTGATGGCGGTCTGATCAAAAGTCCAAAACACTTAGAGGAGAACTGGGGATAAGAAGCACTTGCAGCCCTGGACGACACGAACAGATGCAGAGGTAGATCCAAGAGTCCGGCAGGGAACAAGGACACAAGTGAGAACTCATGTATACAGACGGGGGTAGTCAAGGGGACAAGGAACAGCTGGGATTAATTAAAGACGGAGATAAGAGCTGATGAAATTAAAAGACAAAACACGGATGAAATCAAAACACCCCAGGACCGCGACATGAACTTTCGGAGTCATTTCTGAGATGTTGCTTCTATGTATTCAGATTCTGTACTTTCCTGATTATTTAGGGAAGTCCAACCGTCTCCTGCAGCGAGACATGCACACGACAAGACGCTGTAACACCTTTACTTTATTCTCAGGTTGGTGGAAAGCATCCCGTTTTTCCTCCAAATCGTGACCAAGCACTTCAGCTTTAGTTTCATCAGACCACTGGGCACATCTTCAAAATGTAACATTTTATTTGCATTAGTAAACTTCCTCCACTCAATGAGGAAGAGTTTATCGATTACTTTTAAGTTTTCCAATGTCACGTACATCCACTTCACTCAAATGGTACGATTCAAGCAAGCAGAAGTTAAAAACCTTGTCTTCTGAGCTTTCCCAAGTTTCTTTTTAAAAGGTACAGTAAACTCAGAGTATGTCAACTTTAGACGTTGAGAAAAGCAACGCTAATTCTCAAAACCTCTCTTTCATTTGGCAAATAGAGATTATGGTAATCCTGACTGACCTAAAAATGAGAAGTTTAGCATGATTTCATGTCTGGCAAAGGGGAAAATATGTCATGATTTTTATATGGTGCATGCAGATATCTTTTAACAGGTTTTAACTGATCCACACCACCTATTTTGCATTAAACTGACATCAGGAGGTCTACACGAATTTTACTTTTACTTTATAGTGCTGCATAACACCAGATTTCAAACCTCATCTGTCACGTTCGGCCATTTTCTTTCCTATATACCCACGGCTCATCAGGGAGATTGAGGTCTCTTTCCAAAAGCGAGTACTTGAGTTCCTCTGAGTGTTAGCCTGCAGACTACTAAAGCGTCGTCAGGCCGCAGCTTTCAGCCAGAGAACTCGTACCGTTATGAGTTGCCTGTGGCTTCACCTACTGGCCGCAGAGTGCTAGGTGATTTAATATGGCTCACAGAAAGCGCATTTTATGGATAATCCTCTCTCGCTCGTATATATCAACAGCCTCACTGTATTCTTCATGCGCTTGTTCTCTCAGTTAGAGGGGGTGGTGGTGTTCAGGGAGGAACGAAAATTTGACATGGGCAAAAAAAAAAAAAAAAAAAAAAAAAAAAAAAAAAGCAGGTCTGATATGACTCTCTCTGCATTAATGATAGAAGATAAATGTCTTTCATCACTGAATACTGAAGCCTGAAGTAAGGGCATGCATGATCTGTTAGGAAAAATACTGCTGAGGATTAAATAGAAAGCTGATATTTTTGATGAGTTTCTTAAATAGATAGACAGTTTCACCACTTGGGGAAAAAAACAACGAGTATAACATCTTAAACTGGAATCCAACAAAGTCCCAGAATGCCTCTTAAAACTTCTCGTTTAAGTTCTTACCAGTCGGCTAGCAACGTTTTGCATGTTTCAACGGGTATTTTGACAATTTATCTTTGGTGATAACAACCTAGGCTTTAAGATTGGAAGGACTCTTTGCCATAGCCCTGATTTTTAGCTCCCTGTACAGTTTCTCTAGCAGATTTAAGAGACTCTGGACGGACTACTGGAAAATTATAACAATGCTGCCTGAAGCATTATCTGGCCTTTAGTAAATTAACTTTTAGCAAAACTGATCAGAAATTAGGTCAAGCCACCATCAGTTGTAGCCACTACAAGTATCAAACTTGAGGTGGTGAATATATATCAGCTCTACTAGCTCATAAGCGTAACTTGAGACCGATTGTTATTACTAGGTTATGACTGCAGCATTTGAATAGAACTTGCAGATGCCCCCATGTACAGTAAATATGGCACATCGGATTTGTGTTTCTCATGTCACGAAAACTTTATGTGTCAGCCTGGTTCAGCTGGAGATAAAATTGCAAATGCTACATTACCAGATGCAGAGGAAGCCAATGCTGGCATATTATTTAGGCAGAAAATCTTGTTATGCCACCAAAACAAAAGAATAAAAAGATGAGCTTTAGCCTATTCATATCCCACAGCTCTCAGGTAGTCGGTGCTAGAAAGGTCTTTCCTCTTAAAGAAGAAGATTGCATTTAACAAAGCACTGCAGCCAACCCAGGTCGCATGGCGTACCTGAATACATCTCATTGCATAACTCCCTTAATTAGTGATGTGAGCTGAGTGCAATAAAAGAAGGTAAGCAGAAGTAATGTTGGGATGACGTTCTTCCTTTGTATCTATGGAGGTAATTAGATACAAAGGATGTCTGGGGAAAGATGTATAAAACGTTAAGAACATATTTTAAAAAGTTAGAATTAGTAACAAAATTATCTGTTTGAAAGGATTATAACAATCCAGCTGTTTAATTAGAAAAAAAATGTATTTTAAGAATTGCATTCTGTGGGTGCTTTTTTTTATTGTTTTTATTCTTTATCTTAATCGGAGACACGTCAAGGTAGTGTAAAGCTCCTGCTGAGACTCAGCCGGCTGAGCCCAGCAAGCTGACAGGTCTTGGAAGTGAGTCAAACTTTTGCCCTATGATCACAGCTCTCTCCCTGAAGGGACAGAAAAAGACGGATTTGATTTTTGATAAAGCGCAGAGTCGTCCGTCTAAGCACATTAAAAGCAGAACTAATTAGTTTCCTCGTAGAATCTCACCGTCACATCTTATTCTACCGAGTAGCCTCAGAGGTTTTTTAATGATGGCACTGATATGTAGCGAGAAACTCTCTGCAAGCCTTTTGACAGTTTTTGGGCTGTCAAATAGAAACCACAATTCAGCTTTAAGACTTTTTATGCATGTCAGTTTAGAAAACAGATGTGAAAAGCCTGGTGATTGACAATGAAATGCAACAACCTTCAGGGATTGCATGCAAAATAATATGGATGAATTCTTTCTTTACTTATAGGCTGTTTGTAGCCTGTAGACACGCTGCTTGGTATTGTTTACATCTAGAAATTTTGCGCATGCGCAAAACACCAGAGGGTGAAAAGACTGATCTATACTTCTCATCCGTAGCCGCACTTCTGCGAGAGAGCATGACTGGTAACAAAATGAAACCTAGAGATGTAGGAATTATTCATTTACTGCAGCGGCCCACAGCAAAGTGAAAAGTAATGCTGAAAAACCGTTGAAGAATTCCTCGAAGCCTCGCGTATTCCTCTTTTTTCTAGCTCTCTGTGTCAACTACGATAAACGCTATACACAGACCTGTAACCATAGCAACTGACTGACAAAAGCTCCACTAAGATATCAGGATTCAGCGCCAAAAAAACAAGCAAACACTTCCCACGCAAAGAACAGAACATTCAGTCCATTACAGGATCATGTTTTCAGGCTTGATGCTTATTTTCCCATTATTAATGATCACTTGAACACATCAGTCGTTGATTAGCTAATTTAAACATCTACTCTACTGGTGATCTGTCAGAGAGTTGGAGTGTGGGTTGCTTTTTTTTATTGAACTGAAACACACCAAATTCTGCAGCACATCTACATGTTAAGGTTGTCATAGTCAAGCTAGCATAGCTAACTTCCCTCTCCCTTGTTGTTGTTGTTGTTTTTTTAAATTAAAACAATTAATCACAAAGCACTGCATATATTTAAGATTTAGCACCTTAAGCTGATAACTTAACAGGTAAAACCCATGGTAGTCATTGTTGGCCAGAAGTGTTTTGGATCTAGCAGTGAAGTCCAGTGGAACAGGGTCACTCAGTGTGAGCAATCAGCAAGAAAAAAAAAAAATATTTGTTTAGGATTTTATGTAACAGTCCAAAAGAATTATGAGTACATAATTGTAATTGGAAGGAACAGGATATGTGATTTTCAAACATTCCTGAACAAAACATCTGAAAGGTGCAACATTTAATTTTACTCCCTTACACCAGTAGCCTGAAGCAGAATCCATAGCAACCAACAGCCTTCAGACGTTCCCTCATAAGTAAAGTCTGAGAAGTAATAAAACTGTTCGATGAAGAATCCAGGAGTTTGTTAGAAAAGAAAATTGAGCAAACAGATCAGTGTTTAATCTATCATCCAAAAAATGGAAGGAGTATGGCACAACTGCAAAGCTTGGGAGAAATGATCATCTACCGAAGCTGACAGGGCAAGAAAGAAGCTGCAGAGAAGCTGACCGATCAATGAAGCTTGACGAGAAAACTTTGTCATACACTCCAAAAATCAGACACTGTTGAAGAAGTGACCACAACACTTTTGTTAAAAAAAACAACAAAAAAGCAAGTTGCATTTGCAGACTAAAGCACATTCATAAGTTAGAATGGTTCAGACCAAAATCCTCTTGAGACTCTGCGCCAAAAAAAATTAAAAATCCATGCCCACGGATGCTTTCCATCCAATTTGACTGCAGTATTTTTGCTAAGGACAAGATAAAAAAACATTACCATTTGTCATAACAGAAGAGACACACGGAAGAAGAGTCATTAAAAGATGATTAAAAGATGAGATACGGGGTTGTAACCTGTGACATATGAAAAAGTTTACGGCATATGAAAGCAATGTCCGTCCAATAATTAGCATTAGACAATGGACACATGATGACAGCGTCCACAGAACCTCTGCATCGCTCAGGTACTTCATCATCTTTGACTTCCAATATTGACTCCACTTTACAACACAGCCTCATTTTAAAAACCAGAACTTATTACCACCACTGCCTTTTTATAGTAACAAAGCTTTTAGAGGGAAAGTGAACTGAACCATAACAAACAAAGATCAAGGCTGTGGTTTTGGCTCACAATTCGCAGTGTTAAGCTGTCCTCATGTATTTGACTGTAATCTTGGAGAAGCCCGTGGGCTTCAGTATGACTCTGAATATGAATCAGGGACATCCTTGCATGTGGTCAGTCCCATGCTGATGAATAATAGCAGGCTGTTTATGCTTTCTTTATTAAACTGACGTTGTGTGTAGACATGGGCGGTTTCTGCCAGCAGGACAGCAGAGTAAAAATAGGGACGAGACGCCCTTTAGGACGGCAAATAGACACAATAAACATGACTTAGCATCACATTAATATCTCCTGTCAGGAACCTTTACTTTATTGTTGCTGGAGGCACAAACACTTGCAAGGAAGATGTACAAATGCTCACATCTGTGACCAATGGAAGGTTATTCTGACCTGTAAGTTCTACTTTTAAAAATCTCACTTATTTAATTATAAAATGTTTGTCTGCTCAGTGTTAATGAAATAGTGTTTACCACTCTCCTTTTGATTGCCCCTCCCCCACAAGTTGCTGCACACTGCCAGCCAGCTGCCTGAGAGAGGCCTGGGACAGCTTACGCTCGACAAATTCAAATGCTTGGAAACATTTCGATTTAAGAAAAAGCACACACAGTTGGGGTTTGAAAATTAAAGGAGTGCAATGTGTTTCTCTTAAAAGGGTAAAACTGCAGCTACAAGTGACAAGTTTGTTAAACAGATGACTGGAGACTAGCTACCTGAGAAGATAGCCTGACTAATTATGACTGCATAATGATTTCACATGAATAGGCTAAGTGATGGATTACAATTATTTGTAAGCATTTTGAATTGGAAGTTAATAAAATGATTGTTTTCATTTGAAGAATCAAATTTTTTCTCCACATACTAATTACAATGAACCTCCCATGCTCTGATTTGTCTGCTTTTCTTCAAACCCGATCCAAAAATAAGTTTCTAATCCTCATAATGGGTGTGGTAATTTCACAAAATCCAACTTTAAAACATTTTTTTAATTGTAAATATGATGTAAGTCAAGGCAAGTTTATCTGTGCAGAACATTTCAGCAACAAGACAGTTCATAGTGCTTTCATACAAACTATCATCAATTATGAAGCAAGAAATAAACATTCCTTTTTGTCAAAATCATCAAGCAAATCCACATGAAAAGAGCTCCACTCACTATTAACCAGAGGCATCTCCAGGCAAGTGGGGTTTAAGTCTTGATTTAAAGGAACTCAAGTTTTATCAGCCATTTTCTGGAAGGTTTTCTGGAAGTTTGGTCCGGATTTGTGGTGAATATAAAGTTTGACGTAATCAGAACATGAAAAAATAAATAAATAAATCACAGTAAATTTTTAAATATATTGACTAGTATTTGGTGAAAACTAAACATCCATGCGACAGGAATGCTTCGAATGATTTCTTTTCTTTTCCCAACCAAGCCAGCAGGCAAAGGGAAACACATGTGGTCAGTCACATTTCTTGATGTTGATCATATGGTGAGTTACCCAGAGTGACATTAGAAAAGTGAGGCATGAGATTAAAAAGAAAAAAAGCACAAAGATATGTATACATCTCAGTTGGCAACATGTTTTCTATTGCTTTAATGTCTGTGCTCCCAACGAGGGTTTGATGCCCCCTTACGTTGAGTAGGAAGCCATCGCCTCCTTGCCGTTGAGATTGGAGTGACATTCTTTGTCTCACGTTTCCTGCATTCATAGCACTAATGCGGACATTACCACTAATAATCTGGAATGCGTGTGCATGGGCTTAATGGCAGCACACACTGCGTCGCATTTCCTGCTCAAACCTTCTTAACAGCCAATATCAAAAATACTCATTGATTCAACTGAACTGTGAAAGTTAGCCACAGGGTAAAAGTTGAGAAGTGAAAACATGTTCACTTTGTCAAAACCCATGGGAGCATTGCAGGTACAGTCGGCCCCATAACAAGCTCTCATGTAGTTTAATAGATTTAGTTAGGAGGTACTTAAAGCGTCCATTACTGATATAATTACTGTTGTGCTCTTGCAGACATCCTCCAACAAATCTAATAAAATACTGCCCATTTGTTCTCTGCGTTGTCATGAATTTCACTTATGTGATTTCAAGTTGGGGCAACTTGTCTAAATTCTTTGATTGAAAAGATAGAAATGGAGTTTCCAAGATTTAATATGCGCCAAAGTACTTTATTTTATTTTATTTTTTTGTCACATTCATGATTGCAAAAACAATAACTGTAATATCCTTAACACAAATTCAGACAGACTGGTAGAAGCCAAGAAGAAAGTGGATTTCTATCACGTTAAACCACTTCAGGTCACAATAACATCACAGGGTAATGAGAACATCTTTTTATGTACCTTAAAATGGTTGGCATGGTGATTATTTATTCAGACGTCGATGGTTATTTACTCTGCAGATGGAGAGACAAGGGGATACGTCACTGGTAATCTGATCTGGTGTGGAGAATGGAACATAAAAAATGTTTTATAGGTAAGGTGAAACAGTGGTGTAAAATGCAAAAAATATTATAGATGATTAAGTGAACAGTTTTTTAATTTTTTTTCTTACTTTTGTAACAGAGTTATCCTCAGCAATAATTCTTCTGACGTTTCATTTTCAGAATCTGTTTCACACACTGAGATCAACGGCGGGCCTACCTACTGTTCATGATAGGATCTTTAAATGTTCTGAAATAAAGTGTTTCCACAGACTGAAATGCAGATTAGATTTGTTTTAGGACATTTGAAAACCATTTTGATCTGGACCCGTCTTAGAACAGACCAACGCTAAATGAAGACACCAGGAGAGCTAACAATGCCGTATTCTTCTTCCAAACAACGTTTAATAGTAGAGCGGTCGACGTTAACGTGCTAACACATGCGATCAATCCAAAAAGCTTAATGTATCAATATTACATAATACAGATTAATTGAATGACCTATTTTGACCCACAAGCCTCTCTCCTGTGGAGGATTACCTGCAGCAGTTGGCTACACGGTCTTGTACTGTGGTCAGAGCTGCAAACATGGGTAAAAAGATGAGCAAGGACAGTCAAACTGGTGAGCTCAGCAGCAAATTCGCTTTCGGAAACACCCTGATGGACGTTTGGAAAAAAACAAGGTGGTATGTACACTTTGCAACGATGAGTTCTTCTCCCACCGAAGGGCAACTTATCTGTAGTTAACATTTCTAATTTCAACCAAAATGGCTTCTTTTAAACCTCCCTGAGAACACTGAGATGTGCTTGGCTTCAAAAAATCAAAAAATGTTTTCTTAAATTACTTGAATTTTTACATATCACGCTTGAAAAGTTAAGCACGGTGATTAATTGATATTAACCATAGCACTAGAGCGCGATTAATCAGATTTTTCTTTTCTTTTCTTTTTTAAAGATTTTATTGCTGTGATTAATCTGATTAAATGTCTTAACCGATTCACAGCACTATTTAACAGATGTTTCCAAATATCTCACGGTAGTTATTGTCCTGCAACAGAGCACCACCAATCGTAACATGCAATGTCATAGCAAGCTTAGGAAGTCCCAAAAAAAACACAAAGTTTGATGTTTTAAAGCAGTGTGCATTACAAAATGTAGCGCATTTTTTGTATATCAAACATCAGGCCTGTAAAGTGCTTTTTAATGTATCAGAGAAAAGCATCGACTTCAAGGAAGGTCATCTCTGCTTTGCCTTTCTGCATATAAGACGAGTAAATCATGTATGCACACACCCAGATGAGTCGGGGCTCGTCCACTCTGCACCCCAACACCCACTCCCTCGCAGGGGCCTAGATAAACACTGGCACAGATGAACTCCTGAGGTTATCCTCTCGATTCCCTTGGGTGCACGTCAAGGAGATTACACCGTCAATGAATATGCAAAAAGGAAACCGGGAGAAATGACAGGAACGGGGGCCCTGGGCAGATAGTGTCAGGCTCGGCTAATATTTCAGCGCATAATGATGTCATCTCGGCGCTTGATCACTTAACAATTGAGTGACTGCGAATGGTGCTTTATAGCTGCAGCCGTCTTATAAGGTGACTCACACCGGCATAGAGAGTACATCTAAACCCGAAGGAAGGTAAAAGAGTATATAAGAAAAAGAGAGGTTGCATGTCCTTATCAGCAATCGGCAAGTCTTTTAACTCTTCTAACTAGCCTCTTGGAGGTCTCAGAAGTGTGTGGAGGGATATAAGAGCTGGGGGGGATAGACTACACAAACGAGTGCAATGACGCCTAGGAACAGCAGTCCCAGTCTATACAGAGCCAAATCATTGATCAAGATCGTGTCTAAATGAACTGCAGGGAAGGCGACAGGGTTATCGCCTTTCTCCCTCAGAGCTGAGCGCAGACAGTAGACTCGCATTATGTCTGAAGTAGAAAAGGTCTTCGCTTGCTCTTGGTTGGCTGATGGCAAAGAAAGTTTTCTTAGCTCATTGTAGAACTGAGGTAGTTCATGTTGCTATAGCAGCTGCTATGATAAAATGTCTTATTTTAAAAGCCAATGAGAACGTTTCTGGGTGTTTTTTGTTGTTGTGTTATGCTAACCTGAGTGAGTGCAAGGGATTTGTTAGAGAAACACCGAATGATTTGAGAAAGAGTCTTCAATTTATTAAAAAAAAGTAGAAGAAAAAAAAATATGATACATTGGGCCCAAAACAGAGGTCTACATAACAGGCTTCAAACTCAGATAGTGACACAAAGAACTCAAACACCGAGACATGAGGGAAACTTAAACTTGGCTGGTCAACCACTGCAAACACAAACGACTAACAAACTAACATACAGAAACTTAATTAGCAAACAAATGCTGGTCAGAATGATGCTAAGTAATTTCAAAATAAAACAAATACTATTGGAACAGAAGTAGCGGCCTGAAACGGTAACTCAAAACAAAAATAAATTCATTTGTTGCATATTAACCAAAATATAGCAAACTGACAAAGTTAACGAAGTGTGTGCACTGCAGAGTAGCTAATGAGAGAGTAAGGCTGATAAAAATCATTTGAATTAAAAATTAACATCTAAACTGTCCAATGGCTAACATTTAAACTCATTTTAAGGATGAAAAACAGAAAACAAAACAGTTACCATTCAACATCATCTCTGGTGTGTGACAGCAGGAACAGATGTCGCAATGTGAGCTCCAGTCAATCACCTTTGCACATCTAGAAATGAAGATCTTCGCCAATTCCTCTCCGCAAATGATCTTACAATCACTCTGGTTTCTTGCTGGACTGATTGTATGAGCTTCAAATATTATCTGAAAGAAATGCCTCCAACTACCACTGCCATTTTTCACCATGAAGACGATGTGTTCAGTTAGATGTTGCAGAGTTACTTTTCTGCGTTTTGCACATAAAGCAAAGTTTGAGTTTGGCCTCATCTGACCAGAGTGCCTTGTATCAATCCATGTATTGGAGACAAGTATAAACTACATTTCAGTGAGTATGAATGCTCTATTAGTTTAAAAATTCAAACATTTCAAACTCAGCCGCTATTTATTAGATAAACAGTACTTCGCTCTCATATCCAGCCTGTCTTTGTCCCTCCCTCTAAACACACACACACACACACGCACACAAACAAGCTGATTTTTAGTTTTGGTTTCTTCAGTGGTATTTCATTGCGAGGCAGCCTAATCTCCAATGCCCATCACTAAATCTGCATTGGCAGCTGTGATTAAAAGAAAATAAGATCACATGTCAAGCAAATAAATGAAGATTTCTGCAGTAACCCAATATTGAGACGTGCAGATGCAACATACTGATGGAAAAGAAAATATGCTCTTTAGTCACGGTGCTTAGTCATCTATTGTGAATATCATCTGTTATTAGGAGTTCCCTCTGGGGGATTTAACCACATTTGGCTGAAAGATGCTGCCAGATAAATCCCTGATAAATACTAATTTTCTCTATAATTGGCATTTGCTCCAGGATGTCTTCACTAAAAGGATGCTTTTGAAAAGATTTTTTAACATAAAAAAGGGAACAATGACCTAACATGCTCCTCGCTCAGTTTCCTCACTCTGGTTTTTCCTTTCTTCGGCACAAGGGAGATGCTAATTAATAAACTCCAACCCAACAGTTATGTTGATTTCATTCATTAAGATGTTTCTAATAAACATACAGAATAATTCCCTGCTCAAATCTGATAAGCACGCTGAACTCCACCTGAAGGCTCAGGCGCTAACATGAGTTATGGTATGTCAGCACCCATGCTGACATAAGCTGCACTTCCATTACAAATGTGCGCAGATGTTTGTCAGTACTCTGCTGACGTTGAAAAAACACATTTCCACAATTGTGGCGTTTGCATTAAACAAGAAACGTTCTCAGAACGTGATTAGGCTTGTTAAGTTAATAAATATCATGGCAGCGACGGATGTAAACAGTTACACAAAATACATTCAGAATTCAGCCACGACACTAGCAGTCATCCATCGTCCATCAGAGGAGACATTAGCGTCTTCTTCAGGCATGAGAGGATCGTACCCTCTAAGCTCTAACCATGTATGCAGCATTTTGGGAAAATTGTACTCTGTGATTTTGCAGAAGAGCTGCAGATTCAACATATTTGAATGACACTCAACTTTTATGAACTGTGCACTGCTTTGAGACTTGGTAGCTTGTGTTTTTTTTCATATTTGTATTGTATTTGCATTCTTATTTGTATCTTATCATGAACTTTGCCTGGGTAAAGGAACACCAGAACCTTCTGAAACAATGTTGTTATCCGACATATTCAAATCAAAGCTCCGAAGTCACAAGGCCATTGACTTTTGCATTGGAATTATTTTAATATTGCTCAGAGGCATTTGCAGTCTATAGTTTTTCTCCCTTTGCAACTCTGCAGGTTGTTTTTGTGGCATTTATCATAAAAGATCTCTTACTGAATTCTTTGCCTCCAAATATCAGATGCCTGAAACCTTTCAAAGTGTTCCCCCAAGTCTTTAGATCTGATTAATTTTTAAGCACGTTCTTTGATTGATCTCCTCTGTTATTAGCGATCCCAACAGCAACAACTCAAACAACATGCTCCACGACTTTATTTTTCTCCACAACTGCGAGGAAACACGGATCAAGCCTCTTTTGTCCTTTGTGCATGATAATTGCCAGTTGTGGCTGTTTGTTTTGCCTTTTGTCTTGACTGAAAAGGGCAGATGGGAGAGAAAGAGAAGACGGAAAGAGACAGAATGCGCTTCCGCCGGCAAATCCCACAGGTCTTCCACCGTCCCGCATTGGCATTATATTGAAATATTAAAGGTGAGGTAGATCCGCACCGACATATTGTAAAGCCTGTCACTCTCATCACAAAGGCACTGAGGTGTGCGGAGGATGGAGAGGAAGAGCAGAATGAAGCAAAGGGAGAGTACAGTAAAAAAATAAAATAAATAAATAAACCGCAACGGAGACAAGGGACCTGAGGGTACATGAGAGGAAAAGTGTGCACAGGTAACTGAGAGGCACTGACGGGGAAAGTCAAGGTACAACAAGCAATCAAAATCTCCAGGCCACTGCTGCGAGATGGTGGCGAGCAGGACAAGTGGAAAGAATCATATTGACACAGGAAGAGGGGAAAGATGTAAAGATCCTGCCTGTGGAGAGAGGCAGAGAAAGGACAGGATAGGAAAACAAAAGCATATTTCACTGCAACGTTATTATTTTACCGTTCATTCATATCCGCTTGTTTGAGGTTTGACAGAGAATGTGTTCCTGTAGGGTGGGATATGTCACGGCAGCCGTCGTGTTGGGGCTAGATTATGGCGACGGAGAAGGTGATTGGCACTTAGCACACAGGAGATGTCAGGGTTTCCCACCATGTTTTAAAATGCATAATTCATAATTGAGCATTACAAAAGACCCTGTCACTGTTCAGAGCTTAACAGCCAGCCGTCATTCCTTACCGGGGCGTAGCTTATCGTTTTTTACACCATTGCCTTTTTAATTGTGTTTGGACTCATTGCTCGTGACAGTTACATTCGTTCCCGTGTCAACGTCAAGAAATGTGAAGAGTAAAAGCACAGAAGAGGCATTTGACTCGAGTCAGAGGAGATGAGGAGTGATGAAGTTACAAAGTCTGACTTCGGTCGATGACTCCAGTTGCACTGAACTCGCACAAAAAAATAAATAAATAAAAAAATGCTGTCCTTGATGAAAATTTATTTCATCAAATTTATTTAAAATTTATTTCATCAAGGACAGCAAATAATAATAAAAAAATGTTACAAGTTAAAAAGAGCGCAACTGTTGTTTTGTACATAGGTTTTCCAACCACAGGCTATTTTGCAAAAGTAGTTCTTTCTTCAAAAGGCAGCAAAATTAAAATGTGTTAAAGCTTCAGCTTTAACACATTTTAACTCTGACTTTCTGTTCCTGATAAGCTAACTGCATCAATAAGACCCCACACATACTCGTTCATACTGCACTCCACGGAGATCCGCAGGACTTGAAGCGGACGCAAAGTAAGTTTTTACGACCACATAACGCGTACTTGATGTTGCACAATATGTTCACATCAAATTGTTTTGGGGGAAACACCGAGCTAATAAGGTCGAGAGTCAGCGCAACCAGTCGCAATGAAGCACATCAAGCTTCCTAAGATACATTTGGATTGTGGGAAATGAAGGAATTTGTCACGAGAAATTTATACAATCAGTACACTTGACTATGAAATCTCAAATGTCCGTGTAGCGTGTGCACGGAGTTTGAGAGGCCCACAGAACACCATCAGTACGCCCCAGCATGCAGGAGCCTCAACAAGGACACTTTAGGGTCAAAATATCAAAACAAAAGCACTTCCTGTTCCATCCATTCAGAAGTTCAAGGCAAATTTTTACATATTTTTTCTGTACTACATTTTGCCTCATTCATTACGTCGTCATTTATACAGTACATTTGAAAAACTTTACTACATGCAATTGAGTACAAAGGTTTAAAATGTCAACTGTCCCGGCATTATTAAAAAAAATTCAAGATCAGTGTGCAGAAGAAAGCCTCCCAACAATATTTAGCTCAATATGCACTGAAGAAGTGACACAATATGGAGCTGATGATAAATAGGGGTCAACTTGGTAATTTAAAGACAAAAAACACAGTTTTATTCACTCAGAAATTCAACAAAAGAATAAATCCATCATCTATACCCGCTTATCAATGCAGGGTTGTGGGGTGAAAGGCAGGGTCCACCCTGGAGACGTTGTCAGTCCGTCACAGTGCAACACAGAGACAAACAACGATCCACCGCACACACTCAGTCCTAGGGGGAACTTTAGAGTAGCCAATTAACCTAACAGTTAGGGTTTGGGACCTTGAAAGAAAACTGGGGTGCTTGGAGTTAACCTACACAAGTCTGAGAAGAAGGCGGTAGAAAGACACCGCGCTTCAAACCCAGGGATGTTTTTCCTGCAAGGCAGCGGCGCTATGTCCAAAACATAACGTCCATTTATATTTCAAATAGGGGAAGTGTTACTTCCAATGACTTTTCAAAATGACAAAAAGCAGCACTTATCAACACCTCATATCTTAACTAGGTTGTAAATGTCATTTGTGCCTTACAAAAGCTCTTCAGTTCCTTTTTACTGTGAAGACATGGCTTGATCACAAGCTTCTTCAAATTTATAGAATTTACAAAACTTAAAATATCTTCCAATGAAGCCATTATTTGGTTCATTTACATGTAACACCACATTTATTTCATTCCTCTAAACCTTAGCTCCATCTGTAAAGCAGTAGCATGTAAGGTATATAAAATGCTTAGGAGGTTTTTACGAGTTTCTCCTGATTTGACTCTGATATCCTTTGGATTCTTTACCTTTCATCAAATTATGGCTTTTGCTAAAGGATGTAATTTGGTAAATGTCAATGTGAAGGACTCACCTCATCACTACCAGAAGCTGTGCTTATGTACAAAACTAATTTCATTAATTAGTACATTTCTTTAGATTTGTGTTGATCTTCGTGGACCTGTTCTACTGGGGGAAGGATTTAAGCCTGGCTGATCAGTTTACTAATATAACTTAGGAGTATGTTTTTCTCTTTGTCTGGTTGTCACATGACCAGGTCACTTGGTCATGTGTTGCCATGGAAGCGAGCTCATACTGAACTGGTGCGTCAAATCGGCAACAAAGGAGGAAAAAAAACAATGGATGGAGGGATGGGAGGTTTCTTGGGCATTATTGTTTTACTGTGAACTAAAGGTAAAGTGCAACTTAAATAGGCAGATGCTGTTTCTTTGAGGTTGAGAAAAAGGGAATCAATTCTCTTCACCCTCAAACCAGACAGTCAGAACATCAAACTGTATTTCAGGTCAATTGGGTTAACTGTATTTGATGTCAGCTATTAAGTCTGAATGCTGAAATGCAGCAAACGTTGCAGCATGTTGCCACATTTTAATTTTCTTTCTAATACATTTTTGTTTTCATTCAGATTTCACTGGAGAAGCGTTACAGCAAGACTTAGTTTTACATTAGAAAAAAAAATGGCGTTGTAACAAGTTTGGTTGCACTTTTGAGAGCTGCTATAGTAGAGTAGATTTCTAATACCCGGCTAGATTTGCTTGCTCACGTCATAATTGGAACATGACAAACACAGGAAATATCTTCCTTTTTATGGGCAACATGGAGAGTTTTAAAAAAAGAAGAAGAAAACAGTTTGGTCAGGTTGGAAACTCTGGATTAATTCACACTCCAGTAGAGTCAAGATGGCGCCTGTGTGTGTTCGGCTGCTGCTTGCCTGTTACAATGCTGTTTCTCTGCCATTTGTTTTGCTTGTGTTTGCTGTCATATCAACTTTGACGGACAGCGTTTGCGTGAGTGCAATAAGGACTCACAATCATGACTCTCTTTTTAAAATCAAAGAGTCAATGGAAAGCCCTTTTTATGACTGGGACAGCTACAAACAAACTTTTCCACCCCCGTTTGTGTGTCCCC
>CAEFZX010002522.1:0-15404 GCA_903066825.1 Alfaro cultratus | reverse complement strand
CTGTGCTCCAAATTAACAAATTAGCAGCACCTGTAAAGGGGAGGAGCACAAACACAGACAACAAGACACCTGCAACCCAGCCCTTAAGGCCCAGGGCCGTAACAACTACGATGAGGTGGCTTTTTTATTTTTTATTTTTGGCTGTATCAAAATGAGTGCATTCATAAAACTGCAATGGAAGCACTTTTTTCGCATCACAAGTCATGTGATCAACAACTGTGTTTTTTACTGGCAGAAAAAAACGAAGACGACAGGAAGTGGTAGGAAGATGATACGGCATGTTTCCTAATGACATTACGTGACCCAACGGATTCACGTGTGATTTTAATTGAGTTTCTTGTCTAGTGGAAACACGGCAATTTGTGCTTTTTTGACGTTAGCGAGATATCAGAATGGAAATGACGTAGCTAGCTGCTAAGTTGAGCAACGGGAAAAGAAAGTACAGCATGTGAAAACTACAGGGCCTTATGCTAATATTAAAAACACACCTTCATCGTCTATCGGCCATCCTCTGCTTCAACAGCTTCCTGCCAAGAACTCGCTAACATTCTTTAAGTTTGTCTTTTATTAGGCACCTGGCCACTAACATGGCTGCCAGCAGACATGAGTCATGCCACACAAGGAAAATACAAGCATCTCTCACTATTTCAACTTGAGATACTAAGTAGGGATTTCAATAATGGCTTAAACAATACATATTAAACAAGTTTCTGTAAAAAGAGAAATCTGTTTTCAATGCTTAAATTATTCATATCAATTTGAGTAAAATACAGTTTATCTCAAACCAGATTTTTGATCTCAAACGCTCTAACTAGGCAGAATATTTTTGATTTTGTGATTTTCACAGTCGTAAAAAATGTTGAACTCCCCCCACCTCCCGCCCTTTCTTTAGAACAATGTCTTCTCCACATTCTGTGTGGCTTCAAGCTGTCATCAGCCAGCATATAAATTGTATAGATCCTAAGTGTTGGTCCAGTCTAACACGGGGAGGTGGATTATTACCAACAGTAGAGCTTATCCTTCAACATCCTCACATTCCTCATCCCGTGGAGACGGATGATGGTTTTTGGTGTTGGAGAGGAAGTTAAACAATGACTCACTTTACTGACAGACGAGAGCAAATCGATATCACATGTCGGGGAAAGACATGCAAACGGTCACCTGGGCAGTTTCTCTTTCCTTAACAATGAAATACTGTGTGATTTTTACTTAGACGTTGTGAGAATCTCTACTGGCATTGGCAATGATTAGACCTCTAGATATTGTTTTTCATTTAGCAGAACATCTAAATGAATGTTCTGCTAAACATGTTGCCTTCAGCCCCCCTTTTTGTACATTCTCCAGTCCTCACCTTGTCGGGGATGCACGCTGTTTTGGAGAGCGGCGCTGAAGATGAGGGCTACAGATTGAGTGGGGGTTCAAGGAAAGTCCTGCTGGATGTGTTGTTAACTTTTGTTTAACACCAGATGCTCAATGTGGGAGGGTCACGGTTTAGGCCGTCGCACACTTAATTTACCTCAGGTGTTCTTCGTTTTTACACCACCGGCACCTTTTTTAACGTGGGCACACTGAACACGTTTCTACTGATGGTATTTAGTTATTATCACAAAGAGATAGAGGACACAGGAGGTCACTCGGCATGTGTTACCCCAAAATGATGGATTCATTTTACAGTGGGCGCAAAATTCATTTGCCAATTTGACTTTGGTTATATAATACCCAAAGTTCCACAGTGCATAAAATTGTATGTAATGTGTTAAATCCGTATTGGTTGCTGGTATACATCCTAATAAACTTCACCCCGTCATCAGCAGATGGGATCTCATCAGAGTCAAGTCTGTCTCACAAAACGTTGTCCAGGTTCTGTCAGCGTGTGACTTCATCTGGTGATGTAAGTTTACGCTGTTATTAGGAGCCCCAGATATGCAGGTCTGTCCCTCAAGCGTTACATTTTGACGTGTGCATGTTTGGGACTTTTATTTTGAAGTAAGAAAATAAGTAGTTCTGTTTTCAGACTCGGCTAATGTAAGGGTCTTTTCGCACTTAATTGTCCAGCTGACTTTGACGATTGGCGACCAAAACTGGAACATTTGTTACATTTTCACACAGCACTGTGTCAAAAAAATTCAAATTCTATGAAAAACCTGTTCACCTCCTCACCTTTGGTGGCGATGCACCAAGAACCACTCAAGGAAATGATACAAAAACCTCTGAAGAAGACTTAAGTGCAACTTCCTTGTCACATTACATTAGAGAAATACCAGAAGCAGCTAACTGCTGTCTGCTAATGAGTCTGAAACACATTTAATTATCTCCCATTTTCAAGCTCAAAACTGCACTAGAAATTTCTAAAATGTACAAATAGTCTCCAAAATACTTCCAAACTACTGAAATCTTCATTCTATTTGTGAAAACACTAAACTAGAGTATTTTCTTATTAGTGGACCAGCATTAGAAACCCCCGATCACATAGTCTGCAATGGTTTGTGATTTGTTTGTCAAAAATTTGCTTTACCACAAATACCTCGTCTTCTCTTGTACTTGTGCATCCAGTAGAGTCTACCCTCATGAGATGAAGGTTTCATTAATTACATCCTCAGTTAAAAAAGCATTGAGCTCAGTGTTAACGCTCCCCACCAGAACAACACAGCGTCTGGCCGTGTTGTTCTGGTCAGACGCTGTCTGGCCTGTGTTGCGCTTCTTCCTTCACACTTGCGTCAGAGTGCTGAGGCCGTCGCAAGACGTTTTTGGCTGATGTGTCTGCCTGCCACTCGCAGGAAAAACAGACCATCTCTTCCTCTTCTGAATGTCACAAAGCTTTGCTCTCATTGGGATTCCAGCGGTCTGTTGGCAGGGTTCTGCAAGGGCAAGTCTTCTGATCATTGGCCCTTGAGATCCAGTCGCCATTGTCTCTCCTCTAATTGTTGATTGATCTCGGGGGTCTTGGGGCTGGTGCGCTTTTCCCATGCAGATTAAACTATATTGCTTGAAGTCGTTTCAAGCGACATGGTTTCTGCAAGGTCAGAGGGCAACTGCATACTAGTGGCTAATGGTAGCAAATAATGTCAATCATGCCAAGCGAGCCACTGGTGCGGCTCACTCTAGCCTCTCTGTGGAATCCTAAGAATGAACTCACCAGGTGAAGACTATTTACTGGAAAGAGAGGAAACTTTCTGAGCTCTAAACTTGATTCTCTTGTTCCTGTTTTGAATATATGTGCAAATGATGTTCATTTTTACATTTTGCTGTGGTAAAGCCAGCTGTTTGATACAGACAGCGACGGACTGAGACTGGGTGTTAGACTTCAAGCTGTGGACAAAGAGTGACGTGTAAATAAACTGGCTAATTTACCCACAGATTGAAACTCACCCTTTCACTTCTGAGTGGTGGCGCTTTCGTTTGGAACAGCACAACAACACTTAGTAACCCACGTTTTAAAGAAAGATTACAGGTTTAATAAAGCTGTCCACGTCATTTAGTTATTAATTGGAAAGTAATAAATACTTCCATCTGAGAAAATTAGGACTCACATTTTGATGAGGCTTGTTTGCTAAACCTTTAAGCAGGTCTTACACACACTTGTCATTCATTCAACGTTTTGTGTTAAAATGTCTTTACATCGGTCTGGTGTAATAAATGAATCTTCATAGAAATTCAATTAGTTTTCATTAGCTGTATGCAAAAAGACTCTTAAAAATTAACTGTAAAATAAATGTGTGCGTAATTACTCTATTTAATGTGTTTCACTTTGTGAATTAAATAAACTTCCATTCATTGTGAAACAGCTGCTGAGTTGTTGTTCAGCTGATATTTCAACTGTGTTCCTCACAGTGTGACAAGTAGAACAAGTTAATATTAAGAAGTTAATTATTATATGCTCAGATTGACCCCACAAGGTTTAACAGCTATGGTTTAAAATAAAAATTTTAATAATTTAACAAGAGTACCGAGTAGCCACTGCTTTCCACTTTGGGACTTTGCGTTTTGTTTTTTTTTTGTTGTTGTTTTTTTTGCAACTAGCAATACTTCCAAATGTGTTTTTCTTCTAAGTGATGAAAAAGTGCAGCAGATTGACCAGCTGCAGGTGGTCTGCTGCCTCTTGCAGCGTCGAGTTAATCCATCTTCCAAACAGCCAGAGGAAACGCTGGTCACTCTGACACTTTCTTTCAAAAATCTCAATAAAGCTACTCCAGCAACGAACCTGAGAATTTGAGTAATTTTTGAAACAATTTTCTTGTCTATGTTGATATCAATGCTCTGTCCATTCCTATCATTCTCTCACCTGCACCATAAGACAAGAAAAGCCTTTCAGTTTTGGACTTGTTGTCTGATATGTGATCTGTTGGTTAGTTTTATATATTGAAGCTGAAAAAAGTCTTGGTGAAATCCCTTTCATTTTAAAGTACAATTTTCAGTAGATAAATTCTGGCTTGTTGTACAGCCTCATAACCCCACGTTCAAAACTGGTAGAAAGAAATGACATGCATGACCTAATGTGCGTAGTTGCACCCCTTATTTTAACAATTAGCACACAGATTCAAATTATGATACAAGTTGTTCTGTGCTCTGAAAGAACAGACACTAACATCGTGTGATCAGAGATTATATTTATACCAATATCTGGGATTTCTTCCTAGTTGTGATGTAGCCCAGTGAGCTCTGTTTTGGTGAAAATGCATCTAAAAACTGTCCATGCGCTAGAGGTTTATAGGCTAAAAATGAACACATTTTTATATACAGCTCTGGACCACTTCACTGAACCTCGTTAGTTATTCCACCATCAAATATTGATTTCTGAACTGAATTAAAGCATTGGTATTGTTGTTTCTAAATGAATAAAAACGTGTTTTCTTTGCAGTATTTGAGGTCTGAAAGCGCTGCAGCTTTGTCGTTATTTTGACCATTTCCGCCAATAAATGCTACATTTTTTGGCTTTGAATTTTGCAGACATGTCAGTAGTTCATAGAATAAAAGAACAATGCTCATTTTACGCCAACATATACCTATAAAAAGTTAAATCTGAGAAACTGATGATTTTAAGTGGTCTCTTAATTAAAATTAACAAATAAAAATTGTACTCAAGTAGGAGTTGAAGCACCACTTCAACAAATTTTTACTCAAGTAAAAAGTAGTTATCCAAACAATTACTGACGTAAGCGTAAAAACTTACTTGGTGAAAAGTCTACTCAAGTACTGAGGAACTGATGAAATTATCAGTCATTTAACATTTAAAAATGACATCAGACGGACCAAAATATAAAGTTAAATGTAAATTTTGGACGAAGCTGACAATAACTCATATAAGTAAAAAAAGAAATAAAAATCAGGAAAAAGAAAACATTTTTCCAAATCAGTTTCTTTCAATAAAAAAAACTTATGAAAATTTAGCAAAACCTGCCAAGTGCGTCTGGTGAATTGTTGGTTAAAACATGTTTGTCTTTCATTCAGTGGGTAGAAAATCCAGCAATTTTACAGCAGCGATACTTTATAACGAAATCACTCAAGTAAAAGTAAAAAGTTCAGCATAGTAAAAATACTCATAGAAATACACCTTTTCAAAAAAGCTACTCAAGTAAATGTAATTGAGTGAATGTAACGTCTTGCTACTCAACTCTGGTTACATCATGTTACTAATTGAGATTTTTCTTCTTTTTGTGTGCTAATGTCTACCAGGCTTAAATCTTGGTACAGAAAAAGTCCTTCTTTTTTTTTTGTATTCTCAATACTTTCATTTTTTTATTTACTGTTTGTATTTTTTCATCTGGATTCATTCAGAGGTTCATAAATTTCACCAGGAACGCTTCGTACCCTGCTTGTCTTTGCCTTGCAGCCTGTTCACTCACTCTTCTTATATCACCCCATTTTTTCTGGATTTTTCGTCTCTTTTTCTTTTTTGTCATAATGATCTGCACACAGACACGTCAGGGACTTCGCTCCACTCTCTCACAGGTCAGAAGCTCCGAACCGGGACTTTGACTTCGCCTCTTTAGGGGTGACATGACTATGGAGGCAAATCCGCACAAGGGGGAATAGGATTTGGAGGGGGCAGATTTGCTGCTTTTGAATTTCTATCTGCCCCTGGAGAGAGATCAGTAAGTTTTCCTGCTGTAGCTGTCAGCGCTCCGTGACCTCATCCTTCAGCCTCGGCGTTTTTCTGATGCCATTTTTCACAATGCTATTAGATTCGATAAAAACATCGAGTGGAACGTCAAGACGTTTTACTCTGTGGGTAACTGTGCAAAAAGAGCGAAGAGAAAAAGAAAGAGAAGTCACAGAAAACTGATCGAAACGTATCAGGTGAAAAGAAACACATCCCACTCAGAGCCTGGCAAAGCAATGCAGTTAACTGCACCACAGTCTAGGTCAGAGACCACAGTTCTGGCGGAACAATGTGGCTGAAAAAATATGAGGATTTCATGTCGGTCGATACCGATGATTATTGATTAGTTCCTTTTGTCTTAAATATGTGAAATACTGCCACACCGGTGACATTTCCTGTTTTTGCCACAGTTTTCTCTATGAGGCTCGGTGGCAAAACATGAAACTGTTGGTGCGCGAGTTACTCAGCATGAAGTTGCTACAGGTAACCAAAGAGAGAGTGAGTGAGTTGATGCCACCAACCTTGATTTGCTGGTTGTGAGCGGTGCAATCCAGCACAGATTTGATAAATTCACATTTTATAGTTTTGCTTTGCTTGATTGTTTTATTTTAAACTGAACTAACCTTAGTTAACATAATTGTCTGCGAAAGAGCCATTTTGCCAAACTGTTGAATATGAAGCCAATTTCAGGGTTAATTTTTTTTGTGGTTTGAAACCAAACTAGGTAGAAGTGTTGTTCTTGAATGAGTAATATAAAGGTCAAAATTGAAAATGTAGAAGTTTCTGTAGGGGAAATGATAGTATTTTGACATCTAGCAAATTTGCAGGAACCTTGTGTTTCTGGTTTGTGTGCCCATCAAAAAGCACATTAATTTAAATACAGCTCCTAACATGTAAGTAATGTAACAGACAAAATGTTACCCATCTACAGAATCCCATCGTATTTCTAAATCCTGTGGCCTTTCGGTGTTCTGCACAATTTAGCTTTTTTTTCTCAAACTCCCTTAAAGCAGACGCCTTTCCTCTAAACGACAAGCCGGAACGACACAGGCACATCCGAAAGCAAGTATTTTTTTCAACCTGCAAGCACCAGTGACCAAATCTCAAAAGATTGGTTAATTCCCGTGCTGACCTGATTAGCAGCTGGTGAGTTGGCAGCCAGGCCTTTTCAACTCAGCGAGGTGCCGGCCGGCGAGGCTAATGAGCGTTAAGCTGCACGGCTATGCCTCGCTCTGCCTTCTCCTGACCGCCTTTCAAGTCCGACCTGATTTCTAAAGAGGCGATTCAGAGTTCGGAAACCTGAAAGTTCTCATTCTCTCTCCCGCGAGAAAAAAAACAAACACCCAAAAACGAGCTCGCCGTCGCTCTCGTTCCTGTTTTGAGAAGGAAAACCTGTCGCTTTTCGACCGACTCCCGTCAGAGCTTTTGGAAGGCCGGATAAAACTCCGGCTGAAGCAGGTCAGATGACTTTTGCTTAACGTCGGCTTCTCGCTATTCATCATTCTGTCCGCATGGGTGTCATAAAAGCAAGTATGTGTGCCAGTGTGTTTATTCATGTGTTTTACGCCTGCCGAGTCTGAAAAGAAAAGGAAAAACAAAAATCACTGTAAGATCTCTCTCCTCGCTTGCCGCGAATGTTCCGAGGAGCCGACAAAACAAGTTGAGTTGCTTTAGAAAAGTTCACTAGAACTTGTCATTCCAAATTGACCCTAAAAACAATTAAGTCATAGGGACCATTAACTATGTATAACCACCATAAAACATGCTGCTGCACCAGAGGAAGAAAAAAGGGGGTAAAGCCGTGGTCACAGGAAATGAGGTAATAAGGACTACACAGCTAGTCAACCTGTCTTGCCGCTACACCGCCTTGCTGACCTGAGGGGAGCCAGATGATTTTTTTTTTCTTCTTCTTTTTCTTTGCTTTTTCTTCAGGGTGGGGAAAAGTAGAGCGAGGGGCGAGCCAGTGGCGGCGTTGGAGCAAAGCGTGTTCTCTAATCTCGAGCTCAGCCAGGCGATCTCATGATGCAGGAGGCTTAGCCACTGCAGTGAAAGCAATCTAATGGCCAGTGAGTAATCAACACTATTACCTGTCTGGACTAATAACCCTTCAGCCTAGTCCACTGGAGCAGGGAAAGTTTTCCCTTCTAGCAGAAAAAAAGGGAAAGATGGGGTAAAAAAACCCAACAAAATATTTAAAAAAAGGGGTGAGACACAACATAGAAACGCAAACGCGCGTTTGATTTATCGTCGGCTGCTGCAAAAACTTCCTCCTCGACAACTAGGAGTAACGTTTGCTTGGTGGAGTCGGAGGAATTTAAAACTGTCGTTCGGTTGATTTATTCCTTTATGTTTCGCTCTAAACCCCTTTCCCAGCTTGCTTAAGAATTTCGGCGAAACCTGTGTGATTATAATCAAGGGATCTAGAAAATATAGTTGAATCATAACTCTTCGAGTTGCTTTAGAATAATAATAATTAAAAAAAAAAAGCATGTAGCAAAGTCTACATCTGGTTTTCAAAATGTCCTCCTTATTGTTTTTTGGGCAAGGCAAAAGCTGGTTGGGATGGAGCAATGAGAGGGAGGGCTTTGATTAGATTTATTGGATGCAATAAACATCTTTTGGTTAACTGGTGGGGTTAGAGTAACCTGTAAAAAAACCCGTGTCCTTGGCGGTATTTTTATATGTCAGCCACAACCCTTCCGAAGTGATGGTTAAATTCAGCTCCCAGAAATGTCCACAAAATAAATCTCCCCCATTTTATTTTATTTTTGAGGGGGCTGTTACAAGCTCTTTTAGTTCATAATTACAGTTCCTTGGTTACAACTTTAAAGTCCTGCAATCTGAGCACCATAAAATCTAATCTGTTATCCCCCAAAATTGTAACTTTATGAAAGTTGCTTTCGCGCTGACGGTCTAGTCCAACCGTTTCTCTGCTCCGGCAAACTTGTGAGTTGTGCTCTTCAAATAATCAGAAACCTGTTTTGTGTTATGACGTTTTCGGGCAACACATTTACCCTGAAAGAATCCTGATTAATCTGGCTACAGCCACAAATTAAGGTCGAGGTTTGCCATCTTCAAAACTCACAAAATTGCTTCTACAGTCGAAACAAGATGTTTACCAAAACCAAATAAAAAGACACAAACACAATCTTTTTTTTTTTTCTCACTGTCTTAAGGTAAATCAGACCAAACCTCTCTTGTTTTAGGTCAGGTAGAATTAGCCAAATGACTTTCATTTTCTAAAGTCATACGGCTTAAAAGACAGTTATCCCACATAATGACCAAACGTATGTCAACTTTTGAATTCAAGGAAAGTTACAAAAGCAAATCTCTAAAAAAAAAAATAAAATTCTCACCAAGTTCTCTGGCATTTAGGAAAAAGAAATAATTTAGCTAGTTCTAACTAAGCTAAAACAAAGAAAGCTTGGTCTGATTTAACTTCAGACATTGAGAGATGAATGTGTATGTTTATCTAGGTTGTGTCAGTTCATCTTGTTCCAGCCAAGCTTTTTATTTAGGAAGGCATATTTCATGAAATTCAGTCATAGAAAACCGACAAACTAGGCCTGTTAGAATAAGCAATAAATAAATGAATAGCAGGATAAATGAAAACAAACGCAATAATTTATCGTTTCCTTTCTCTCTTTCTACCAAAAACTGCTACTTCAGTCTGGTTGTTTGGTCTCAACTAGACGTTTTTTGAAGGACGATTTTGTTGACAGAAACTTCATCATTCATTTTACTTATCATTTGTGCTGGTTTTGTTTCTTTATTTTGGATAAATAAAATGTCAGTCCCAGTGATGAATGTTCATTAGAATTTAAAGTCTACTGATCTTTGAGAATGTGTTCTTGCATAATTATGCCGTTACGGTTATATTACTTGAAAATGGTCACAAAACAGCAATATTATCGTTTATCGCGATAACTTCTGGGACAATTTATCGTCCAGCAAATGGCGAGCCTAGTCCAAATGTAAATACATCCCAATCTTTTTTTTTTTTTTAACTATTTTTACAAACAAATATTTATAAAATGAGGTTTCTAGTAAAATGAAAGCTTTTGAATGCAGGATTCCATACATGGAGTGATGATCAATTGTAACAACATTCGCCTAGATTAATAACAGAGCACACTTTACTTCTTCAGGGTTTGCACTGAAATGCTGCATATCTTCTATAGGTCCGTGGTTAAGAGTGTCGTCTCCTCTGCTGTCATTTGTTGGGGCAGCAGCTCCAGAACCAATGGACTTAAAGAGGCTCAACAACCTAATAAAGAAGGCTGGTTCTGTTCCAGGCACTGCTGTGGGACTCTTTGGACATATAATGTTGGACAAAGAAGGATTATTCATAAAATCAAGACGATGATGAACAATCCTGTACAATATGAGTTATATCAGCATTTAATTAGTTTGCCTCTGGGATTAAAAAAGTATTTTTCGACTGAATTGAGTGTGACTCAAACAAACAGCATCTTACAGTTTAAGTGGCTCAGAATAACGTTTTGACAAATGCAATGCTGTAGCTAATCTCTATATGAGCAGAAGGGCTTTAACACATTCAGGCCAGAACCTTTGTATTCGCATGTTTCCGGTACACCGCTAAATCTGACACACACAAGCAACAACTGAAAACAACAGCAAAGGATGGCGCTGGAGGTTAACTTTTGCTTCAGAAAATCATTTCAAACCTTTGTTATCAATTCTAAATCATAAAGAGATGTTCAAATGGAAGTCATATAGTACTGCGTAACGAACGAGGCAAAGCGTAGTAAGGAAACAAATGACAGAACAGGAAGTGATTTTGTTTCGAAGCATTAGTTATTAAAGCATCCTTGTATGCTTCCGCCAGCTTAGCAGCGAGAAAGATTTATTATTTTTGTAAAGTTATGGCTAACATAAACAGATCGCTGTGAGTCGTTAACATCCCGTGCTGTCTCTCTCTAACAAAGTGAACCCTTGCATCGTAAAGCCTGCGCCGCACCTGCTTCCTCTTACTCTTCATTGCATGAGATACAAACTGTCACCAAGACTCAAGTCTCAGGCCAGAAGTCTGAGTCAAGTTTCAAGTCTTTACCTGAAGTCTTTCATTTTTGGGACAAACCGGAGACATTTCTGTAAACCATAAAGAAACAAGGTTAAATCTTGAAATAAAATCAGATCTCACTATAAATAACTGACAACATGAGCACACACCTGCCAAGGCCACGGCTGCTTTCCTTTCCTTTCCATCTGAAACCGAAGAAAATTAGTTACGTTTTCTGTACAATAAATTCACGCTGACAGACAGGAAAACATTGTCATGCACACGCCGCGGTGCCTCTCCTTAATAGGTTCGGATTGGGCTTTCCTCTTTGAATTTATCTCTTGTCATTACACTCAATGAGATTAGCCGCTAAAAGGTCTGACATGCCCATTTATCCCAGACTCCCACAGTGTTTTTTTTTGGTATTGCGTGAAGGAATTTAAATGTGACATTATAATCCAAATGGGGAGAATTATGTTTCAGGCCAGGGTAAACACGACGGCTCTGTTCGTTTCCTAATAGCTCTTTTGTTTTCTGTAATTCGTGTCGCACTCGGCGTTCGGATTTAGCTAAAATTGGCCTTGAGGTCTCGGTCTGGCGCGGGGGTGGAGGAGGAGGGGTGCGTGGAGGGGATTTTGAACGGGAATCGCTCCACCAAAGCCAGTTACAGGATCCATCTCTCAGAGAGAAGAATAGCAGCGAAAGCGGAAGCCAACTAACCTCTGTCAAAACTGCCATCCATCACTCTGCGTTTTAACCCCGGCCACACTGAAAGACAGCCAATTACTTGGGCCAATGGATGAAATAAATACGTCCTCACATTAGGGCCCATTACCAGGTCTCTCTCTCTCTCTCCCCCATTTCTGCTCCCGGTCTGTGGAGGGACGGAGCGCTGGCCCAGCCCTGAACCATTATGCCTGTCTGGGATCTACTCAGCTATAGCCGTCTGTTGAGAGGTCTCAATCCGCACAGCCACTATAGAGCCTCTAGCCTCGGAGCAAATGACAAAAACTGCCCACACACACACAAATATCGCATTATCCCTTTAACAGGGAGTCATTAAGTTTGAATGTTTTTGGCTCAATTTCGTATTTTTTTCAATTACTTATTGTTTCGTAATGTTAGAAATGTTCCGCTCTAGTCTCTTACCGTTGCTATGGGTCCAGTAATGTAAGGTGGAGCTCAAAGCTGTTAAAATGACGGGTTTTTGTTGTGTAAAAAAATTAGAGACTCGAATTGTTTGAAACTTTTTTTTGACATCTGTTATTAGTAATAATTATAATAATAGATTTTATTAATAATGTGCTTTAAATCTTGAGATCTCATCTATACAATTCAAATCACAATCGATCATTTAAAAGCTTTTCCACTTTTATTTAGAGTAATAATAATAATAATAGTAGTAGTAGATTTTATTTGTAATGCCCTTTAAATCTTTAGATCGCAAAAGCTGGGCCATTTAAAAACAAGTTTATTCTCATAAATTCATTCTTTGGTTGATTTGGATGTTTTCCTGAACAGCTTGCAAAATAAAATCCTGCTGCTGCATTTTCAACTTTCTTCCAGTCACCTGAGAAGTTTTTGGTTCAATCTTGCTACCATTTGGAGTTGTTCATAATTTCACCCAACTTAATAAAAAAGCCATATTTCAAGTGGAGAAAAGTGATGGAACCACCATGTTTCACTATCACCAAGGTTATGCACATTACTCAATTTTTTTTCCCCTTATCCCACCAAATTTTTTTATAGAAGAGTGGTCCAAACAATGCGGTTTGTCTCACAAAGTTCTCTTAGATTTCGGCCAAACATAGATGTTTTCTTTGTTAGAAGAGAAGTGTCTCTTTTACGCCTGTTCTAAAGTCTCCAGAAGGAGAAAACAGAAGCCTCCTTCCATGTACAACACGAATACTTCCTGTTGGAAATGTCTGCATCTTCTTCAGGGCTGCAGTCAGGCTCTTGGCGACCTCTCCGGCCAGATTCTGGCTTGTATTTTCGAAAATCCTTTGAGAAACGTTTGGCTTTGTTTCAACGTAGATCAGGCGTTTAAATTAGCTAATCTGCCACCGCTGCGTTAGATTGGCTAATGGCAGCAGTAGCTAATCTGCCGCAACGATCGCTTGAAATGAAAATGCTTGAGTGTCTTTGGGTGCTGAATCCTGAAACATATTGTTGCCTTGTTGCTATGGCAGCGAGTCTGCGCGCCGTGCATCTGACGGAGAGTGAGAAAAAGGCGGTTCCGAGTTGTTCTTTAACGGTTTTCCTTTATTTTCCCCTTTGCTGCGCCGCACTGTACTAAATTAATAATACCTACAGCTCCAGGATTCATTTAGTTGGTGGAATTGATCCTAGGGCTAAATCCAGCTCAATAACTGGGTAAAAAAATAAAATCCCTCTGTCTCTCTCTTGAATACCCCCAGCCTGACCTTACACAAAGGTAGCTTGGTATTTGAGTACTGCCTAACTACTACCATTAGCTACAATGTCAAGAGAAAAAAAAGCCCTGATGCTTTGCACATAGTTTCCTCTGTCTCCCCTTCAGAGGGCTCGTGGAGAGGCTCTTCATCAATCCATTAACAACCAACGCTACTTAACTCCTTTTTGGTCCCATGGATCTGTATTTTAGTTGATTCCAGGTGTCCGAAGTTTACAGGCATCCATTTTTCGCCCTCCCCTCTCCCCGCCCCACCAGAACAATAAACTTTGAGGGACTCAACTAAAAAGAGGTCCACGCATTGGAAAAGGGGGGGTTGGTGGAGTGGAAGGCAGAGAAAGAGGGGGCTCTGTTTATTAGACAGCAAATAGCCAGGCAGTGGGTTTATGATGTGGAAGGTCATTGTTGGTTAATAAGTGGCCACATGAGTGCAGGCAGGTGCTGTGTTAACACCTCCTCTTAACTCGCCTTTCCAGCAGAGGCCATTCATCAACCCAGTGTTAATGAAGGCCATATAATTAATAGGTGGACGGCAGAGGAACCCACCCCCTCTCACCCCCCAACCCCAGCACTCCTCTCTCAACCTTCTTCTCTCCCTCCTCAGTTTATCAATGCAGGCTTGTTTGGAGAGCTGGGACAAGACGAGAGGTTCTGCGCTGTGAGAGTGAGAGCTCTTTTCAAGACCCACGTCGCTCACTGGGACACACCTAGAGCGCCAACTCCCGATGACTTTCGGCAAGAGGGGTGGGGGGGGATTGGCTTGAACGCCGCCGCATCAGGAGGGTAACAAATGAGTAAATTTATACTTCTGAAGAATTTTTAGCAGAAATATAGACATCGCTTTAACAGGCTCATTGCCTGATGGATGCAGTTCAACAGGTCAATTTATTTAACCTTTGCTTTTTTTCCCCGCTTCCCCCACATTCCACCCCCGTGTTATCCACAGCCAGCCATTTTCTTTCTTTTTTTTCTTTTTTTGAGCGCGTTCCCCTCACCTGCTGCTTATCTCCACAAATGGAGTGTTGACTTTCTGCTCTTCAAAGGAGAAATACTGTCAGGCTGCTGCTAATGGGGATCAGGAGAGGCTACCGTTCTGGAACTTGTCAAGCCCTGCCCGACCTGCCATCCTGCCCCGAAGTGTGGGAGCTATTTAACCTCAGGTTTCTTTCGTTGTCAGTCCACCCCTACAGTGCATTAACTGTTTCTTTTAAACTAAAAATAAAAAAACTGTGAATATTCAGGTCATGTAAACAGAACAACATCATATGTCATCAGACTGAGCAGCGAATGTCTAAACGCAGCAGTAGATTGGATGTTTGCATTTTTGGGAGGCATCCCATCTGTTTTGGAGGCAATGGGAAAGTGAATGGAGTATCACTCCTCATGGTGTACTCCCGCCACACACACTCATACACACACACCCGTTCAATAAGCTCAAAATTCATCTGTTGCATTATGTTAGGGAACCACAGAGAAATCAACTGGAGAATCAAAATGTGTCTCCCTTTGCAATTCCACTCGATTCTCATCTCCCTTCAGTGCTGTCTGGGATTTCTCCCATTGAGCGGGATTTATCCTGTTGAATTTCAACCAGGCCCATCACAGAACAGAAAGAGGAGTTGTGAACGATGCTCTAGACTTTTTGCCCTCTTTTAGAATGATAAAAGAGTGCTAATCTCTCTGCTGTGCACCTTAGAGAGAAATCTAGAGATGTATATGTATACATGTATACAGTAGATCACCACTGGAGACTAATGAATTTCTCAAACATTTATGAAAGAATCAAAGCTACACTCCTGGATTGTTTTTGTTGAAGGAATAACATAATAACATGAGATAATGCTAAATAT
>CAEFZX010002521.1:0-29258 GCA_903066825.1 Alfaro cultratus | reverse complement strand
AAATGACACATGTCACACTTTTTATAAGTTATATATATATATATATATATATATATATATATATATATATATATATATATCATGGAAAATGAAGAAGTTTGGAAGGTTATCCAACTGTCAGAGGTTTAGAGAAGGAGGACACATGTAATGACAAAATGTTTCTTCCATGTTTCCAACATTAAAAGCAGGAAACATGTACAAAACTTTTTGACAGTTACAGTTTGTTGCCCTGTCAACAAACTGCAAAAGGTTTGCTCAAATCTCCGACAAATAAACAGCGCAGAGGTAGTAAACCCAATACCTTACCCATACATTTTTTGAGTAATTTTTGCCTTATCAGCCAACACTAAGGCAAAGACAACAGGTAAAAAAAAGTTCTCCTATGAGTCCTACATCAGGTCTGTAAGGTTATTTGCAGGAAACAACAGAGAATTTAGCCAAAGTCTTCCCCAGCCAGACGAAGAATGAGGAGCACAAAGTCTAGTTGGACTTGAGTGTGAAAGCTGTCGGAAGCATTTAATACGTGCAAAAATGGGTGAGTAATGACTTAAATAATACAGCTCGTGAAAAACTGCCTTCAGGAAGATGCTTAAAAATAAACATTAGCATAAAAATGTACTTACATGGAAATACTGCAGTTACTGAAGCACATTTGCATGCTGCCATAGATCTACCTATGGAATTTACAGACGTAAAGTCGAGTTCACTTATTGAGTTTTTATTTGACTATGATACAGTGTCCTTACGACAAAAATGAGACGCTTACAACCAGTTATCTTCATACAAACACAATAGGCTGCAGGCCTTGGTCCATCTCTTGCATTATTCCAGACTCTGTTTGGGTTTGGGACCTGCAGTCGGGATTGCATGTTCCCCTGACAATGTTGAACCATGACTTCCTATTGTTTTTCTCAAAATCTCTTTGACCGCAGCGAGTTAGCAATGACAAACCCCTGACCAGTTCCTCCAGGTAAGGGGTGTGTACTTTGGGACAAATTGCGACTGTCGATTGGTCAGTTCCAACCCACTGGAATAATTGACAGGTGGCATCATGTCGAGATGCAGGGGTTTTTCTGTGGGATTTTGCTGTAACCTCATAATGTTTTGACGTTTTGACAAAAAAATAACCTTTATCATCTCAATAGTTAAAATTTTTGAATTTTTAGATTTTTCAAGTATCTAAAAATCTCATCTAATCAAGCAGTTAGGAGAATTGATGCCTAAATGAATTGAAAAATGAAATTATTTTTCTCTTGTTTACACAACAAATGTGCAGCATAACTATCTTGCACAGATGATAACTAGATCTCATTTAAAATTCACTTTTTATTCTGTGTGTGTGATCTCAAGTCCACAAAACATTAAAAATGGAAACCCTTTTTTTTCTTCTAATGTTAATGAGCCCCTTGACAGTACATAAGAAACTTGTAATTTAAATAATAATAATAATAATACAGAAAACATTATGTGAAACCTGTTCTGGCACAGACTGGTGTATCTCTTAGGTGTTCACCTCCATACATTTTCTTTTTTTAATCATTGATTTGCAGCTGTCTAAGAGCTGCTGGTGTTAGCTGAGCACATAGCTGAAACATATGAAATGATCCCCTGATCTGACTCTGATTTCACTCATTTGAGCAGAAATAAGGTGTGCTCTGCAACTACTTCTGCCTGCATTTCCAATCACTCAGTGTCTTTACTTCAAGTCTAAAGCACCTTCTTCTAGATGGATGGTTGGAGGTTGGTAGACTGAGAGTTCATCTATCTCTTTTCAAGCCATTTAAGCTCTCGCATTCGTTTTGCAACTGAATGTAATTGTGTAATGGTCTGTTAACACAGTATTGATGAGGTTATAAAGTGGTAATGAGAAGCTCAAAGTAAATGTGTGTGTTTACGCAATGGAGCAACGGAGCTCCCCCCAAACTGCCTCACCACACCACCATCTCTACTGGAAAGCTATTAATATAATTGACTGGGCTTGCTGTTATTAACTGTAACACACTCATTTGCTCCTCTGATTACAGCTCTGATTGGTGTTTCTTAAATATTTTTCTGGTGAATCCACCAGCCTACTTTTGGGTCAGGAACATCCCACAACGTTGTTTAGGGCAGAGATTTAACAACATTTCTACACCAGTACTTCAATAAATTTATTAAATACGCCTATGACCAGAATCCTCTGCAAGCTTCTCAATTTACCAACCTTTGATTGGTGCACCAAAGTGAAAACTTACTAAATCTCATTCCTTACCTTAAAAGCCCTGCCAGAATGAGCTATAAGCTGTAATAATTGCAATGTTTTTCCTCTTTGACGCTTTCTAAATCATCTAATTCCAACATCTCTGATTCATTTCATCAGTGTGGCAGGTGGCACTTGCAACGATGAAAGCTGCTACAGTTGGACACAAGTGCACACAAACAGACAAATATACTCATCTGATATTGGCCGTAGTAACAGCCAACACAAAGCAGCCTGCGTAATTTAATAGCTGGCAGTGTTTATTTTTTTCCTTTTTTTTTTTTTCCAGCTCAGTCAACATGACGAATTTAATTTCCCCTTTCTGTCCTTCACTTTGTGTTTTTCATGTTTCGTTTTATCCTGGAGCAATATTTCCTTTTGTGTGTGCTCAGTGTTCTCCTATCCACTCTCCTCCCCCGGTACGGCACACGTCTGTCTGTCTCTGTGTTTTTTGTCTCAGGCTGATGTTGCTCTGGATTTTTGTCTGCAAAAATGTTTTTCCTCCTCATCTCTTTTGGGTACACCTGCCTCACACGCACTTCATCCACACAAACCCACAGCCCCTCACCCCACCTGACCACCCCTACTCACCTTCCCATCCATCCACTTACATGTCCCAGCCTTTTCAACTCCCCACTGCCACCCAGCCCACCCTCCCCATCTCTTGCTCTTACAAATATCTTTACTGCTGAGAAAGTGAATGGCCAAGCCGTATGCACAGCCTGAAAGCCACTGATGAGGATTTCAACCAGATACGTCAAAACCACAGGGGAAGGAAAGGAGGGAGGAGAGAAAACGATGAACAGAGACGGGGAGGGAGGAAAAGAGAGAGAGAGAGCGTAAGGAAGGGTATATTGACTCGGAGCTGGTCTGCATGCTCCACAGAGTGTGAGAGACAGAGGATGTGAAAGCAGGCAAGATGGAGCACTGGCACAGATGAAGACTGTCCCTGGGTAGGTGGACGGCTGTCTCCTTGAGTGGGTGCGTGCGTGTCTGGAAGTGTGAGTACACATTTCTGCATGTCTCTAAATGGAAAGAATGGATCTGAAGAAGTTTGCTAAACAGCATGCAGACGTGCAGATGTACCAAGTGGCGGGTCCACTGTTACATAACAGTGAATGAATGAATGAATGAATGGTGAAGATGTGAGCCGACTCTTTGGGGTCCTTGTCTTGGATGAGTCTTCACACGTGCGCTCGTGCAACAGAAGTGTTGCTCAGCATAGTCAAAAAGGTGGGGCATGCTGGTAGACTTTTCACTTGCATCTGTATGGTGGTGTGTATCTAGAGATGATCTCAGTTTTTAGAAACACACGCAGGGGAGATTTTTAACAAACTGAGGGAAGAGTGAAGGAACATGAAGGAGAAAAATGTTGTTGCACTTTCAGGGTTGTCTGTTTAGTTCTGCTGATTTTTAATGTCTTAAAATGTGATGTGATAACTTTGCAAAAGAAGACACAAATAATGTCAGATAACTGAAACACAGGTGAACAGGTGAAATGAAAAACACGAAAAATAAATATTTATCAGTCAAAAAATGTATTATTCTCAATTCAAGTGTGAAACTTATTGTTGTACATAGAAATGGTTTTATCAACAAAAAATTGTAGATGTGAGTCCAAACCTTTCTATCTGAACTTATGGAATTACACTTTAGTAGTATGGAAATTACATGCTGATACCACAGATATAAGAATTTACATGGCAGACAACTGAATTTTGTAATAATAATAATAATAATAATAATAATAATAATAATAATAATAATAGCATTTTTTAGGGTAAAAGTACATCAAAGTACATCATTTGTGAGTCTTTGAATTGGCAGTTTTTTGCTAAGAATGTCTGGTTTAGGAAAATACCATGCATTCACATGAGTCATCAGCACTTCTTCAGCCAAAGAACTGGAAGAAGTTTTTAACATACTGTGTGTTTTCATAGCCAAGATACAGTTCTAATAATGAGACATATCCACTAAACACTAGACAAAAAGATGGCATTATTTTCCATTCAAATAGTGGATTAAAAGTGAAAAGATGCCCACACAAAGATGTATAAGTTAAGAGCAACACAAATATTTTTCACAAATTAGAGATTTTCTGTTGTCTTTACACCTCCTACATGCCAACTGGGTTTTTGGTGACAAAAGATAAGGTCTTAAAAAAGCTTCCCAAAGTGGAAATAATATATATATATATACTGTATATCAGTGTGGGATATCAGTGATGACTGAATCTCATCCATTTGCCAGTTAGTACCTCAGTAGCTTTGGTCATTCCTGCAGCCATTTCATGAGTCAATCTCAAGTCAAATCCTTCCCACCAAAACAACGTTTGTATCTGCTTCGGCAGTAAATGATTTCAGGAAATTTTCTTTGCTCTACTCAAAGGCTAATTTAAGAAAATGTGGTTATGTTTCTCCAATAAATAGTACCTGTTAGCAGTTGGTTGTTTAAATGTATGTTATTTTGTTAAATAGTCCCAATTTATTATGTTTCATGGAGTCAAATGGCCCAAATGAGGACCAGATACAGTGGAAAGTGAGTAGAAAGATGCATGCACCTTTTTTCCCTCACTGTCTGAAGTTAAATCAGACCAAACATCTCTTGTTTTAGGTCAGAATTACCAAACTTTTTTCTATTTGCTAAATGACACAATAATGAAAGAAAGAATGTCAGAGATGCATTCCTTGATGTCTTCAGTATCAGAAGATTCTATTTGTTGACTGTTTTGGTGAAGTTAAATGAAATTAACTAAGATGTAGGTAGAGAATTATGGAGCTGCATAAGTCTGGTTCATTCTTTGGGAAAAATTTCCAGATGCTGAAAGGCACCATGTTTTGTGCTCATGTGAGGCGGCAAACAAACCTGATGCAGTTACACCAGTTCTGTCAGGACGGATGAGCCAGAACTCCAGCAAACTAGAGAGTAGTTTGTGAGAGGAGACCCAAAATGTTTGATTTGTGCCGTACAGTTAAAAAAATAATGCTACCAAATACAGTGGAAGGGTAGGCAAATTTCTGAAGACATAAACAAATAAATCTCTGATATGTTCTCGCTCTCTCTTATTATTGTGACTTTTAACCCTCGGCATCAGAGAATCAGAAGGTTGTGAGTTAAATTCACCTTACCCCAGCCACATTTTAAAGTGCCTTGATTAAGAGGCTGATCTTTGATTTGATAGAAATGTGTAAATGCAGAGAAGTGATTAAGACCCTTAGAATCACCTTAAGATAAAATGTTTCAATATGTTCAATAAATCAAACTCTGTGAGATAAGTAAGTTCAACCATTTATCTCTATATTTCATGAAAATGCTTAACTGCAGAGAATAATAAATAAATACACAAAAACTTCAATTTATTGTAACAACAATGGAAGGAATAGATAAAAAAAAAAAATGTTATGGGGCAGTATGAACCCAGTGCCATTTAGACCTTTTAAAACATAGAGGTCTGCTTAATGAACACCCGCAACAGCTTTCTGTGCTGGAGTCCTTAACAACAGTGGACCAATTTTCTTTCACATCTGTGCCAGTTTGACCTGAACCTGATTCCCTTAAACTTCCAATGTAAGCTCAAGATGATATTAGTCTAAAAGGAAAGTGAAAGGAATTGTTCTGCTTGGTGTGACTTCGTAGCCTAGCCCTTGAGTATCCAGCTGGCTTCATCGTTCAAAGTTCCCATCACTCTCAGGGTCAGATTTACGTAAGTAAGGCTGCCACACGCCGGCGCCACCGACCACCATCAGCAGGCAAGACGACTGAGACAGGCAGTGTTTGAACTGACAGCCCATCAGTCACAGAACAGAAGGAGGAGGCAGGAGAAGCCATTGAGAACCCAAGCATGCTCAGGAAGAACATGCAGAAAGACCCATGGTCAGGATTTGAACTCAAAACCTTCTTGCTGCAAGCCATTAGTGCTACCTGGTGTCCCACCATACAGACCCTTATTGGTTTCATTTAGAGGGGAAACACAACAGCTGAATCATATAATGGTGTTAGGTCTGTCAAATATTGATTTTAGCTGTGGACTTAAAGCAGGGGTTTAAAAACTTTTCAGTGCTGTAAAAAAAAGCATGGCCAACATGGAAAAGACATAATAATGACATCCAAGGACAACTGATGTTTGCAGGAAATACTTAGACAGCAATTTTTCCCCACTTTCAATTCATATTAAATAAGCTCTTACCAAAATAGCTTCTTGTGCAAGATAAAGAATAAAGTTTCAAAGACCTTTTATTTGAGTGAAAACAAACCCATAAGAATGATTAAAAAAAAAAAGATAAATGTAACAAATCCAAGAACTCAAAAAGCGCTATAAGCACCATGGGTCCCGCGCTGCCACTAATGAGCAGTGACGTGATGGACACACGCAAAGAATGACAGACCGCCCACCTCTTAGACGTGTTGACGTAGTCACTGTTACAGTAAATGACTCTGGTGGTTCATAAAGTGCCTGTTGAATCATTGTGAGAAAAATAGGAGGAGACAGCATTTGGTGTAACAACAGTATAGTCCTGTTACTGTTCTGATGTTCCATTTAGTGATAAATCAGTAAAAGACTGGTCTTAAATTGTATTATGTAAATACTGCTCTGGGTGGTTTTTTATTTGCAGATGAGAAGAAGATGAGTAAAAGAGAGCGATGGGAGAGGGATTAAAGTGAAGCGCCGAGGCACATGTGACATCATTCGTTCGTACTTCACAGCAAAACATTTGAATATTCACTCAGCGCCCAGACTTGGTGTGCTGACACCATGTGTGAGTCACACTTGAAGTGCCAAAGGTTCTGGCGAATTCTATTTTGGCTTTTGAGATTGAATCTGAGAATGAAAACAGATGCATATTTAGAGTTTTTTTTCCCCTCTTTTTTCTCTCCAAGATGCTTGATATGAGTGTGAATTTCAGCATATTGCTTTACACAGATGAGTTGCTGCAGCAGTAAAAACCGACAGAAAGCTGTGAATTCACAGGAACGTTTTGATCTGGCTACGTTGTCATTCTTTGTTTTGTTTTTGTTCGTTCATTTCCTCTCCTCCTGATCTTCATTTCTAGTCCCGCTTGACAGTCCAGATGAGTCTCTCAAAGCCCCCGCCACCACCCTCCACCTCCCACCTGGCTATCCCCCCCGCCTCCACGCCCAGCCCTTCCTCGTCTGCCACCTCCCCCTCGTCTACGCCCCACTCGGCAGCTCCTCCTCCGCCCTCGCCCGTCAAGATCTCTATGCAGGAGCATTTTGCCATCAATGTGTGCCCGGGGCCCATCCTCCCCATCCCACAGATCTCAGACTTCTTTCCCCGTTTCCACGACTACCCCTGCACTCCTCCGCCGCCCAGGGAGAAGAAGATCCTAAAGGAGGAGACGTTCAACGGGGAGACGGGTGGAGGGTTCAAGGATGGAGAGAGGAGAGGGGAGAACGATGGAGACAGGGAGGAGGTGTTTGACTCGGATGACGATGACAGTGAGTTGTAGAGAGTAATCAGTCTCAAAATCAGTCTGTTAATCTAACAGTGGATGAATTCTTGAGTTTTCCTTCAGAAAACAGGAAGGTTTCTGTAAATTTCACAATTACGATTCACTTAGCATCAGTAAAACATAATTAGATTTCAACTAAACATGATAAAATTATTGAGATCTAGTACTAGAAACAAGAAGTATGACATTCTTTTAGCAAAACAAATTTAACAATACAAAAATGATCAAATTATACCCTACAACAACAGAATAAAGAAAATAAATGCTCAAAGAGTTATTGTGCAACTGACTGAAGATCTAACTTATCAAGCATTTATCGGTCCATCAGGAGCCTAACCCACTCCGGATTTAGAACCAAACTGGATGAAAGGAAGGTTGAAAAAGCTTTTTCTTTTTTTTTTTTTTTTTAAGAAAAGTGGTGCTCAAGTGCAATTTTGAAATCCCCCAAACCTTGTGGGAACTTTACAAAGAAAGATTCAACAACGTATATGATTACAAACAAAACATTCATTAGAAACTGATCTCATGATGGATGTGTGTACTTTTTGGGGAGGAGTTGATTAGCCAATCACAGAGCAAACATACAACCAAAACAAGAAAGTTCTTAAAGATGAAGGATCAAATCAGGAATTACAACAATACTACAGGGTCTGAGGATAAAACTTGTGCTGAATGTTTAAAATTCTTTCATCTGAAAGTTAAAACAAGGCAACTTTTTCAGCAGTGGACTGAATGTCCTGCTGTTCGCTCTACTTCAATCTGTGCGTTTTTCTTTTGAATGTAAACATGGAGTTTTTGTGGAGTGAGGCATTTTTTCTGCACTCTTTGTCACTCCCACTTTATGTGACAATGATTTATTACACAAGGTTGCCGTGGAGGGACTCTAGTTTCTGCTCACTCACAAACAGTAATCAAACAAGACAGATCAATTCATATAGGCAGTGTTATGTTTTTAAGAAGCCATCTGCTGCAAACATGACTCAGAGCTTTTTGAGTTTGTTTCTGTGTGACTGGCCGTGTCTGCGCTTCCGACTGACAGTAATTGGAGTGTTTTTGTTGTGTTTTTCAGCATACCTGGGAACGCTGGAGTTCAGCCTGCTCTTTGATCAAGAGAACAACTGCCTTCACTGCACCATTCACAAGGCAAAGGTACACTCAGTGTTCAATACGCTCTTTATATAAACAGATCATCGGAGTGTGTGCGTAATCAACCTTGAAAGCCCGTTGAAAAACAGCTCTTTTGCATTTGAGCGAGACGTCACGCCGCTGTCTCACAGCCTTAATGGGGAAACGTTTTCACCACATGCGGCATCAGTTCGTCAGCTCGACACAACAGGGAAAGGTTGGGTAATGTGGCTAGGTTGCTCATGCAGAGACACAAGGACACAAGCCATCCACAAGCTACATGCTTCATACTGTCACATGATGTTAATTATGTAAATCTTGACTGGGAAGTTCCTTCAAGGCGAGTGGAAAACACAAGAGGAGGAAGAAAGAGCCTGGAGGCAAAAGGAGAAACGAGTTCATTCGAAGTTGTCGGCCATATTTGCTGTCTTATTCTGACCCTGTCACTTGCGTGAAGAGGTTCTAGGGGCACAGTGATGTCACCTTTGATCTTACATGTGCATGTGTCTGTGTGTGCCTGTGTCCACAGGGTCTGAAAGCAATGGACTCCAACGGGCTGGCAGATCCATACGTCAAGCTCCATCTTCTCCCAGGAGCCAGCAAGGTCACTGCTCCAACCTTACCTCAACAGCAATTAATGTAACATGGTTCCAAACTGGGCCATCCAGTACATCCATGCTCAGAATCACATCTGATGCAAACAGTTCATTGATACTGAATCATTTGCAATCAACAATCCAACTGTAAACTAGTTTTTTTGTTATTGTTTTAGTATAAGCCCATAAATAATTAAAGAGTAAATAGAGGGGCTGGTGTAATTAAAAACCCTGAGCACTTTCAGTCAGTTATTACAGTCATGTTAAATAATCACACTTCTGTTTGTTTTGCTCACCTCGTTTTCATTTCACAAATGCAATTATCTAATTAACAGATAATCATTGCAGACTGACTTGTCCTTTAAATGTCAGCAATAAACAGTAAATGATAATGAGGATTGGTCAAACGCAGAAATAAAATACGCAAATTACAAAACTTGTTCACTGATCACGTTTGTTATTACGTTAAGTTTTGGAAGTGAGGTTTTGTAAAGTGAGCTTATTGGAAAAGAAATTAAATCCTCAAAGAGGGCTTACTAGCAATAGTTTTACAGAAATTCACTTCAAAATGTCAGAACAAATCTTGCATCCTTCCACAAGTGTGGGGTGACTAAAGAATACAACACGTTCACTCGGCTGTAACTTAAAGCAGAAGCTAAGAGAGTGGTGGTCATTTCATCTAGTTTTAGTTGTTTTTTACCTGACATTATTAAGTATGAAATGGAATTGGAATTTAATTGGATAAATCATCAACCATGCTTCAATGCAGATCAGCCAGTGAGAAATTTCATGCTGCACCAAATTTCAAAACTTATAGCAGTTTTCTATAACCTTTTTATGGTTTTCTGTCAGCAATAGATAATTGCTTAATCTTATTTTGGTTTGATAAGGGTTCATAATCAGTCATCATGTTTGAGCTTTAACTGCCCAAAATGTAAATCAGAACCAAAATTAATGTAAAGGCCTAATAGGTGTTCTCAGAAAATAATAGATTATTACATTAATATAAATTATAGGTGATATTTTACCATTTTAATGAACAGCTCCATAATGTATAACACAAATTTGATACAGTTTAACTTAATTACACAGGTAAAAATAAATAAATAAATAAATAAATAAATAAATAAAAATTGGTTTCCTTAATGGCACAAAAAGGAAATGGTACAAGAAAAAGTGGCCAGGCCTCATATAAAACAGGAATGAATTTGAAAACTGACCTGGAGCCAAAGAAAAACATTGAATTATTGCAGAAATGCAAACAAAAATGTTCAGTTCGTGTCTCCGTGACGCAGTACTTCCAAACCCCTTGCTGTGAAAGTGTTAGCCTTCAAAACTGGTGGGGAAAAGTTTCATATTCTCGTCATCATTAGCCTGCTGGTTTTGAACGTGCTAAATTTGCTCTCAATCCCCTTTTAAAACTCTGCCTTTCCAGGTGTTTTACCTGCCATGAAAGGGTTTTCACAAGGGTGTCAAGCATTCACGAAAACATGACACTGAGTTAAATTCAGCCTTTTACTTGGAGGCCACTTGGCATGAGTTCACCCGGTCCTCCGCTTTATCGAGCCTAAACACGTTATGGTCGGCTGCCCTGCTCTTGTCTCATTTTCAGCTCAAGCAGGGAGAAAGATAAAAGCTTGCCACAACATTGGCAGCGGCGGCAGACAGCAGTCCTATTCCCCCCCGGTTGCGGCAGGGTACAACCTGTTGTCAGCCATTTCAGCTCTAGGCTGACTCGGACCGGCGGGGGTTATGGTAGGTGCGAGGGACGCCGAGTCACGTTAAGGTTAAGCAAAGAGCATGATTGAACTCTGAGGTGTGAAAAGCAAGAAAGAAACACTAAACCTGTAGGTTTGTGACGCGCCACTTTCCAACAAGATACCTCTGCTTCTATCGCGCCATCTGTTTTTGCCCCTCTCTGACCTTGAAATACCAACAGTGTGCAGGGAAGAGGGAGAGTACGGCGAGTAAGGGGGGGCAACTGAGTGGGAGGGGAGGGGACAGAGACAGACGAGGGGAGGACAGCAGCAGGTGGTTGTCATGGAAACAGGGAGGATTGTTACACGGCTCACGTCAACAGGCGAGTGTTGATGGAGGAGGGGGTGGTGGTCGGGATGGAGGGAAAGGTGGTGTTGCTGGTTGGAGGGGCATGAATGAGTCGGTGAAGTGACAACGAACCAGTGTTTGCAAAAAAAATAAATAAAATAAAAAATCAGCAGACCAGACGGAGTGCTGCTGATGGAGCGCGTCACTTGAGGTGAGCATGACGGACACTCGCATCCACCTCCCGTCCACTCTGTGTACGCACTTTGCGATGACTAATGCAAATCCAGCATCCATTAAAAAAAAAAAAAAACAGGGGGGAAAAAAAAAAAAAAGATCTCAAGAAATTTTTTTGCATCTCCTGTGACCACCCCTTCCCTCCCCCTTCACCCACCGCCTTTCCCCTTCTTCCCTTCCGTCTCCCATTTGCGGGCTCCTTCGTCAGGGAACGGTCAAGCATTTTGTCTTGTGATGTACGACACTCAGTGCAACACATGCGCTGTGTGACCTTGCGTGTGTGCGTGCAAGCACATGCTAAGGATTTAGTCACAGCCAAGCAGAGACGCAAACCCCTCCTTCGTCCATTCTTCTCCACCACCGCCTCTCTCCTTTCTTGCATAAACACTGGCACAGTGATACTTGGTGCCACCACAATCTCTGGTATTTTTCATGCTCCCATCCCGGGCGGAAGATGCACTCTCACAGATTTTGCTCATCACAGCTCCGGGGTGGAAGGACTGAGTAAGGAAGTCTGTGAGATAAATAAGTAAAAAAATAAATAAATAAATAATAAATAAATAAAATCAAGCAGACAGATGGAGAAAAGGGAAAAATTTGTTTTGGACAGATGGAAGGTTAGCAATGAAACATTTAGGAACAGATGCAAATCACCAGAACAGAGGGAGAATAGAGGCTGAAAAGGACAGGGAACTGGTGTTTCTGGAAGATATTTGTGAGGAAAGCCTCAATCAAATGAAGAAGATTTCTGGAGAACGAGCAGATCCTCATTCTGCTTTCATTAATCACTGACACAAATAATATGAATGAAAAATGGGTTTCTCCCCAGCGAGAGGCTGGTTTTAACTGATAAGCAAAGATGTTTTTTGCGGAGAAGAAAGAAAATGACAAACAGTAAAGAGAGGGACGTTATGTGGAAAGGAGAGAGAAAGGAGAAAAAGGCAGCATTGACAGAACAATGGGACGCAAGAGGACAAAAACAGCAAAAAGATGTCAGACAGGGTTCAGCATCTGGCCCTGAGGCACTGGAGCAGGAGGTTGATGGTGGCAGAGAGGGAAAAGGAGAACGGGTCTGGGGCGTTTGTTTTAAGAGATTCTGACATCAGCAGGAGTCACATAAAAAAAGAATGGGTGGCGCCTCTTACGTTAGTTGGCACATAAATCATTTATTTGACCCAATATCTCTTATAAATTGTATTACTTGAATAAATGCAGATTGTAGACTGTTTAAACCTGTCACCTTGATCATACATGGACATTGTATTTACATTGTCCTGCATGTTTTAGATGCTTCCCTACTCCAGAACAACAGATTGAATTGATTTCATTATCTCTTTAACTTGGCTCCAATTGATGCACAAGCCTGTTAATTACCCATTCATTAAAGCCTTGTGTACAACAGCAGAAAAGTACCTAAAACATACAGGGCAGCGGTTCCACCCTTTGCAATACATTATCTGTACTGGTTTGCAATGAAGAAATTGAATTATTTGCAAGTAGTCAAGTAATTGTATTATTCCATCAACTTTACAGGATATGCAGTTCAACTGCCCCGTAGAAAGATGTTGCCACCACTGTGCTTGACAGGCGATACGATAATCTTTGACTTTAAAGCCTTACTTTGACCCTCACAAATGTATTTTTTTAATTTGAAGAGCTATATTTCAGATCAAGTGGATCTTGTCAGTTTTGGAGCTTCCTTTAGGGTCAGTGTTCTGGGTGATACAAAGCTTGCTTTACTGTGAGAATCACTTTCAACTTGAACCTTGTGATTTCTGGCGATCTTATTCAATTAGGTTTTTTTGTTTTTTTTTTGAGGGTGACAATTACGGTCTAATGGTTAAATGTGAGTAGACAAATGGTCGTTCCTGTGGAATAATGATCGATATTTGGCAAATATAAAATAAGGAATGGCCTTCCCAAAGCTCTGACCTCAATCAACCATATTGAAAAGCTTTAGGCTATGCTTAAAAGCCGTTTCATATCCAAAGTGTCAGAATTACCACATAAGCTGGAAACTCCAAAATGTGCGTGACCCCAGTGCAATTTTCTAAGGATCAGTGTTGGTGGAGAGGCATTTACATTTTTATTATTAACTTTGTTTGAGATCTGTGTTTGGATTAAAGAAAATCCGCAGTAAAATCATTCCTGTGCACCCAGTTCATGTTTTTTAAATTAACTGGAGTTGTATTTTATATTGTAGTTCCAACCTGAAAAATAAACACATTCATTTTAAGAGTTAAAAATCAATAGGATTTTCATGGCCTTTGATGTACATGTAAACCTTTCAGTTTATTTGCTATTCTCTTTTTGGACCTCTGTTTTCATAACAAAATGCATCAAATGTTACTTGTAGTGATTTTGGAAATGAAGGAAGTTGGTTGTTGCCTGAATATGAGAACATGCAGACCCAGTGTTAGATCTTATTTTTTATCTCAGGCTGTGTCACTGAAAACTCATTTAGTAGTCAAAAATTAAAAGTGATATCTTAGAAGACAATTTCACAATAACCTCTGGATTTTTTCGTGTTTTATTATTGAAACCAGATTTTGTAATCATAGTGTAAAGGTGAGCATTTGACCCCAGAGCTTTGAGACAATTAAACTATATGAATCAATAAAGTGCAAATAATAATTCAAATGAAAACAGTGTTGGAAATTGGATGAGAGAGTACAAGCTTTATCAATTGATGAACCCACTTGGTCATGTGAAAAACTTTCATAGTGATTGTGCTGCACTTTTTAATTAGCTGCCACGTTTAGTTTTATTTGAAACAGCGTTTTTGGAGCTCTTAGCTAGAGCTCACTTTTATATCTCATGATAGAAAGGAGACATGAGGGACGTCTTGCATCGTCTCCTTCAGTTTCAGCAGATGTTAGCAATTTCCTCAGGGAATGAGATAAATTATATCCCATTCACTCTTTTTCAACCATCCTTCTTTATTTTTTAAATGTTTTCACGCTGTTTGGATGAATATTTACTTCCTTTCTTCTACTGTAATCTGATATGTCTGATCCATTGGCCTCAACTACTACTCCTCGCTCTTCCTCGTTTTTTTTTTTTTGTTTGTTTTGTTTTGTTTTTTTCCCAGATCTGTCAAATTCTCTGACTCATTCTCTCTCCCTTTTGCTTTTCCTCTGCAGGCAAACAAGCTGCGCACAAAAACTCTGAAAAACACCCTGAACCCAGTGTGGAATGAAACGTTGGTGTATCATGGGATCACAGGAGCTGACATGACCACCAAAACGCTCAGGTGGGTTCTTGACTTTGAATTTCATTCTAGTTGGTGAAGTTCTCCAGAAAGCCGACAAACCAAACTTCTCATCCTCCAATTAGCTTTAAACAGCTCTCCGTCCTTCCCACTTGGTAGTGCATGCAATTGTTATAGTCAAGCAGAACAAAGGAACTGTTCCACTTCTTGCACACTGCCTTGCAAAAGTCTTCTCATTCGGTGTTTTAATTTCCACATTGTGTCACACTATCAGTACAAACTTCAATGTTTCTTATTTTTTTTGCTATTGTGAGTGATAAACCAATGCTGAATGTGTCAATGATCCTAGAAGCAAAATTGACAAGGGCTTTTCTCCCCCATATAGGGTCACCGAGACTCTCTAAAATAATAGAATCTAGTTGTATTTAATTTAATCTCAGTGTAAACACAGCAAATCTGCACTGACCTCAGACAATTGTTAAGAGAACATGAGAGGACAAACATTGTCATGGATAACAAGAAACACAGTGAACAGGTCTGGCATAAGCTCCTGGATAAGGATGAGGGTTTGATTAAACAACAACATAATACATTTCATTGACCAATAGTCAATGGAAAACATTGACTATTGGTCAGTGCAAGATTAGGGCAAAACTTCAAATACGCCAAATCATCAGTATCAATTTTATCAGTGTCCCCATAGCAACATTTTCATTGGGGGAGAAAAAAAAATGAAAGCACAGACACAATCACACTACAATATTGGCAAAATAAAATAAAAAAAACATGGCTGTCCACCACCCAACAGCTCAGGTGGGAGACTCTTCTGACAGAAACATTACCAGTTTCACAATTGCGGATCTGTCGGTTTTGGAAGAGTGGCAAGAAGACAAGCCATGCAGAGCAAAACAATAAGAAAGGTACTCTGGTCATTTGAGACTGACTGGCCTGTACGCCAAACCGTGTGTGTGCTGACATTGAATTATTTAGCAAAAAAGAATAGACATAATGTCACCTTAGATGTAAAAGCTGGTGGAGACATTCCCCAAAGGACTTCCAGTTGTCTTTGAAACAAAAGAATGCTCTAAAGAATGTTGACTAATGCATTCTCAATACTTTTTTAAAGTTTGTTGAAGTATTGTTTTAAATGGTTTAAGGTTAATGAATACATTTTACAATGCTGAGGTGTTGGCCGCGCCACGAGTTTCCGCTGCCTCCTCCCTTCACACAGCACTCTCCACGTGAAGCGATTCAGGTCAAACGTAGCCATCTTGGCCCAAAAAATGTTGCGCCGCTCCGCTCATCATGCATTGGTACATTGACTCAGAGGCACAGTCACGCATGCATTTTGTTTGTACTGAATGCAATCAGTGTCAGTTTACTAAGCCCATTTATAACAGGGCTGGATGTTTGTCCTGAGGAAAGACGACGCCGACGTGCGAACGCATGGACACTCACACACACGGACAGATCCCATCCAAATACCAATGTAGGCAGTCAGGTGTGTGACAAGCCTCTTGTGTGCACGTCAAGGGCAATCACTGGAAGGAAAGAACATACGTGGCCCCTCCTCCTTACGTCCTGAAAGCCCACACGCAAACCACACGTGTCCTTGAGGTGTACACATTAGCAAAATACATTTTCTCTCATCCTCGCTCACAGCAAGATATTCCCTTCAGACGAGAGAAACCCACCTAACCCCTGCTCAAGGACACAGCCTGCAGCCACGAACCAGCCTGAGAGGGCTCTGCGTTGCCAAAATGAGCAATAGGAGGAGCAAAAGATGAAGAGACACAGAAATGGTTGTCAAGATCAACAATGATTCAGAAGATAAAGTGGGATTTGAGTTGACTTACTCATAAGACAACAGAAAAGTAAAGTAGATGGAACAAGAGGAAGGAAGATGACAAAACCACAGGATTATTAAAAACACAGGAGTCAGATAAAAAAAGAAGAGAGGAGATGATTCACTGTTCTGGGTTAAAAGAGATGCTGTTGAAGTGGAGTTTACTCCAAAAAGACATCAAAAAGCTTAATGAATGAGGACAATGAGAAAGAGCTTGAGCCGGAGTGAATTACGAGCTCGCTGACAGCCGAGAGAAAAAGAGAGAAGAAGCGGCAGACACAGAAAAAGGTGGAGAAGGAAGCGTGGTCTGCCATGATAGTTTGGCCCGTGAATAGAGGGTGAGCTCACCAAATCATGGGAAACGACCAGGGAAATGAGATACTAATAGGGGTCCCCAGAGTGATGTTTACTCTCTGGGTTGTTGCCCTGGAGGATAAAACTGTGTTGGTCCCAGCAGAGCAGCAGAGGAGAGGGATGCTCTTTGATCTCTGTGTGCACAGCTGAGCAGCAGGACTCAGCCCAGTCGCTTTGTAGGCCCACCTGACAGATTTTACAAGCTCATGTGCTTGTGGTTCGTGGAGCGAATTCTAGTTTAACACAGTGGAGTCAGGATTTGGTCAAAGCAAGGTTCTAATAGGTGTATTAGTATTCTGTCGTTACAAAGTTTATGACCTCTTGAAATTCATACGTAGTTTAACACAACGATTTGTATCGGCTTAAGTAGCTCCAGCTGCAGCTCTTCACCAAACAGCTGGAGCCCTGCTAGTCTACTATCATGTGCTGAACACACTGTACGGCTGGTTATCAGTGTTTTTTATGCAAATATGGCTTCCAATTGCTGCAAGAATTTAGTGGAATATATAGCGACAGGAAACGGATGAAGTTATGCTGAGGTCAGCTAAATGGTGAGCTAAAGCCTGCTCCATTTTGGGAATTAGCAACAGATTTTGATTATGTATTTATCATGATGAGCAAGCTGGTATGCTGTACAAACAGGTTTGGGGGAAATTACTTCTTCACATAGAGTCAGGTTATTTTGTAAAGTTTTATTTTGAAACAAAATCCTCATAAAAAAAAAATCCTTTTTTTATTCACTTGGGTTATCTTTATGTAAAAACAAGAAAAGAGAAAAAAAATCCACATTTGTTTTATGATCTTTAACGTCAAGTATGTAAAATAAAAATGGAGAAAAGAATGACAAAGCAAATCGTTTTTCATGACTCTGTGCTATGAAGGTGTCCTAAATGCATTGTTTTCCTTTATGAGGGACAATGAAGTTAATCACATCGGACATTGAACCTTTATTATGTTCTGATCTCTAAACATGTATGGTCTGTTTCAGCAATAAAGGATCCATATTACATGTACCTTTGCCATTTAAAAAAAAAAAGCATTTTTAAATCATCGTATTTTGAATGTCGCTCAGACACCAAAACCACGTATAAAACGTGAATTAATGGCTCATTAACCACACTACCAGACTGTTAACCAGCAGAGGATTGGTTGCTAACTCTGCCTCTAAGATCGAGTCCTGTCAACCTATAGTGGAAGGTAAAATTAACTTCTTGTATTATTTTTCAGTGATGAAGCAGACGCCAGCAGGCTAGCAAATAAAGAGCTTCAATCTATTGTTATTCATGATCAAGCAACCTGAACTCTTCAATTTGACTTAATTTCTGACCCCTGACCTGAAAGAAAATAATCCACTTTTTTTTTTTTCCAAAGGAGAAATTTGACTTTAAATTGAGAGGAGTTGACTTTCACCCTAGGTGCTTTAAACTCTCCTGTAAGCTACTGAAGCAGATATTGAAGGTCATAGCCTGAAGATGCCAACAGAACCAAGCAGTTTGCTAGAATTGACCTTGTTGTTCCCAAACTCATAAACACATATCATCCTTTCCATGTCTGTGCCCTGAGATCCTGTCTGCAAACACTACAAAGTGAAAATCAGGATTTTTCTTTTTTTTTTTTTTTATCAAAATCTGATGATGATAGTTTTTTTTTCTGTTGTTTTTGAATCTCAACATGTAGGAAATAGAGATTGACTATCAGTGAGGAAATTAGTCAGAGACTTCAACTAGGTAGCCACTCGCAGAGGATTGAAGCCCAGATGGACAAAACAACTTGAAGTCCTAAAGGAGACCGAAGTATATATAATATATACTAAGTATGCATTAAATGCATACAATTTTCAAAGTAATATGTTATATTTGGAAGGAAAAGGTGCTTGAGATTCTCCTACTTTGTATGTCTCAGTGCTGTGAAAACTGCTGAAGAAAAACTTGCAGGAACTGATTGATGCTCCAGACGGTTTTTGCCTCTCCTAAGCAGATTTAACTGTGAAACTCCAACACAGAGAACACACATCAGACCACACTTGTTTGATCACAACAACCACTTTGCAGTAACTGTGTGCTTCAGAGTGTGGAAAGTCATTGATGTGGTAACCCATTTGGGTCTGGATTGTGTCAGTCCAGAGGGGATTCTAGCAGCCTGTGTACAACACAGTATCAGCATAAAATATTAATGAGATTAGAATGAAAACATCTTAAATGAATGAAGGTGAAAAGAAGCCGTCTTTCACATGACTTTATTACACTCATTTGCCCTCCTGCTCACGCTCACAGTAAGACAAATCCTCATCCAGTCTTTTTTGTCACAATCTCTGTTTTCTTTTAAACTATATCTTCAACCAGAGGCAGATGCACAAAGATATTTGCAGCTGCTAACTGTGTGAAAAACCTGAGTTTAAGCATTCTTGGAACTAATGCCTCTATGCTCCTGAGTGCTGCATTGAACAAATAGCATCTCTCTTGCACCGTGTCTGCATTTAGGGGAAGCCCTGCCATCCTTATGTAAATTTATGTAAATCACAGCCAGTGTGGATTCCTTGGCCTTCTTGAAGACCAAAACGGTTTGCTTTGCGAAGATTGTGAGGGGGGAAATTGCATTGCAGAGAATCTAAAACAAAAAGAGGAAAAATAGACGTGGTGGAGAACGAACACATTGCCAGAGCTGTTTTTAATTTATTGCTGGGATGGATTAGTGCACAGGTATTTCTGTATTTTAGTCAGAATTATACAGGTGATAACATCTGTAGTTTTATTTATACAACTTGCTTGCACAGACTTCTTAATAAACCCAATAAATGTAAATACGGGCAATAAGAGTTGGTAGATTTTTTCCTAGAAGATATGGCATATTTTCTTGTCTTTCCCATTTTGAAGAGTGCCCAAAAGAAACTGTCCACATCATAATTATTGCCATAAAAAAGTAGGACAAATATTAAACAGATATTTTTTTTTTATAAAATGGTGCCTAATTGTTTTATTTTTATTTCTGGAAAAGACTAATCTTAGTTTGCAAGTCAGATATGGTTACTCATAAAGCAAGACAGATATCAATAAAAATATTTAAGATATCTAAGAGGCATTGTTACCCCCTTATGCTGCAACAGCTTCAGCAAGAAGCTTCTTATAATCATCGTCCAGTCGGCTCAGTTTGAAGTTCAGTGTGTCATCTTCACCACTTCTACATGTCCACTGAGCTATTGAGTTACGTGAGCAAGAATACAAGAATACTTTATGACAATAACTATACAACTGCATTAACTTCCTGATGCACAGCTTGTTGTAGTAATTAAAAATGTGTGTAAAGCAGAGTGCGAAAGGGAGTTTGGACATTTGTTAATTTATTTATTTTTATTGGAACGGAGACTGATTATATAAAGCCATCATGCCAGGGCACAATACAAAGAGGAAGAGGCTAATAGCAGACAGTCCTGAAAAGGTCTGGAGTAGAATGGGGGAAAAAAATCAAAGGTCTTACAGAACTCTTTTTTTTATTATCTACACTCAAAGACTTTGGGCCTCTGAGTTTACTTTATCTCTAAGAGCCACTGGAGGTCCATTTTGTTATTAAGAATGAAGCAGCTGAGTAAACCAATAACTAATGTCTTCTATCACTTATTCACGCTTGGCTTCATAGCGGCTAATCCTTTAATTGGCGCAGCAAGGCTGCTTGAGGTGTTCTGGTCTTGAGTGAAAAGTCCTATGAAGTGGAATGCAGTGCATCATCTTGATGAATTATTCATACTGCTTTCAAATCATAATTGTTTAAACGCATCTGAGGTAACTCAGAAATCATGTAGACCTCTTGCTAAAATTGACTTATTTCAACTGATTTTAAAGTTAAGGAAAGAATGAGAAGTTCCAAGGTGGATATTTCCCACCTTGCACTTTACAACAAGACGCTTTTTATTACGGTCAATCCCACAAATCTCTCTCGACTGAGAGAGAATTGCTGTATAGTTCTTTATCAGTCGCTCGGCTTACTGTACTGACTCTGCCTTTTGGCAAACTTGTCATCATTTTAAAATGACTTACACTGATAATTCAAGCCTTTCTTTCAGTTTAACGAGCCCACTATTTCATTCCTAACCTTTTGCACAGAAAAATTGTCGAGTCGAGCATTAATGCATACCTTGGAGAGCAGCCTTGGGGACAAACTCATCTTTAAGAGCTCTTGTGACTCACAGTGTGTCAGCAAAACTATCATCAAGCTGCAAAATAACACCAAACTGTGGAGGTAGTGTGATATCAAGAGAGCTAAAGTGTCTAACTGTGTGTGGGTTAAGGGAGTACAAATATGATGCCAGTGTGTGGCTTCTCAACTTTCTCTGTTCATATCTGTGTCCAATTTTCCCCAGCTACATAACAAATATCACTGTCCATGGCTGTGGGGAGTCAGGAACAAATCTAGGAATTTATTTAGTTTGGGATTAAATGAGAGGCTTACAGCATGAGTCAAAGCAAACTTTTTCACATTTTCCCCATTTACAACCACAAATTATAATAAATATTACCAACATGAAGTAGAGCATAATTGTGCAATGGAAGGTATTATATTTAGTTCCCCCTTGCGATAATACTGTGAAATAAAATCCAGAGCAACAATTGGTTTCAGAATTAGTAATAGAGTCCCCCAGTGCGTTATGTGCTCTCAGTGTAAACCCAGTCATTCTGTGAAGGCCTCAGAGAACCCCAGTGAATAATCAACATCATAAAGATAAAAATGTGTCGGGGATAAAGTTGTGGAGGCGTTTAGAGAAGAGTTGGTTAGGTTGTAAAACAATATTCTAAGCTTTGTAAAGTTCACATAGCACTGTTCCATCCATCCTTCAACAACGCAATCTGCAAATCTACCAAGACTTGACCGTCCACTTAAATCGAGAGGTTTGGGGAGGAGAGCATTAATCAGAGAAGCAGTCAGTGGACTCAGGGTGACTCTGAAGGAGCGGCATACATCTAGCCTGGCCAATGCCTTGCACTTGTTTCTCATCTCTCTTCAGAGCTCCGCCTGGGATTTGTTCAACGGAGCTCGATATCTTGGGATCCGTTTAATCATTGTCCGTCAGCGAACAGATGGAGGAGTTATGAATAATGACAGAAGTTTCTGGACTGTTTTTGAATTGTAGCCGGCCTATGGTTGTAGTTTGGAACAGAGCCATTCAGTCCATGTTGGTCCACGCTCCCAGATAATCAGCAATTAAAGTTGGAGCAATAGGAATAGGACATGTTATTGCTGGAAAACCCAGTAAAGACATATATTCTAACAGAGTTGTAGATGTTATATCAACAAAAGGTGGATCTATTGTATTGCTAAATACAAATGGGCTCCACACTTTTCAGATTTTGTTTTTACATATAAAGATTATGGTTTTCTTCCTTTCTTCCTCAAACAAAAGGACACTGAAATATTTGTATTTTATTTGTATTTAATTTGAAAAAGTAGACTCAACTTAGTAATTGTGAGAACTGATTGAATCCCGTTATCCTGCTTCCTTACTCCCACTGCTAGTAAAAGCAGCAAAAATAAGAGAATTAAGAAACAAAAATAGAAGGAATTAAAGGACATCTTATTTTAGACTTATTAGTCCAAAAGTGGTGATATTAAGTTCTAGTTATTATGCTCTTGTGCTTTGATGAGAGTGGAGAACAGATGGCTTACACCAGTGTGAGTCCCTTTGGGAGGCGTGACGGATGAACCTGTGGAGGTGTTGTGCTGCTGTTGGTAAATCCAATCATTCAGGATTTAGAGGCTCCCCTGGCCATTATGTCTCCCACAATACTCTCACACATCCAGCTGCTGTTCAAGGGTAGAAAGAGATTTGGGAAATGTACAAAACTGTTCTCTGGGTGCCATGAGGACTGGACTATGTGACCAAATAAACAGCAATGGAGTGCTTTAGTTATGAGCAGAAGGACCGGCCAACTAGGCTCAGCAAATGTTAAAATGTAGTGGGTATCGATTTTATCAGGTAGAATTTGAAACATGAAAATGTGCTCATGAATGCAAAATTGTTGTTTTCAAGAGTCTGAGGTTCACATTTTTTTCAAACAAGCATTGTAATTAGACCACAACTTTTCTATATTTCTACTTGAAAATGATCTTTCTCTGTCAAGGTTCTTGGAGTTTGTGGTGGGGCATGAATTGGCAAAGAAGCATCTGTTATTGCCTCATTGGATTATGGATTATGCTAGTCTATAGGAAAGAGCTTTGAACTTAATTTACTTTAAGAAGCGTTGGGGAGAAAATACAACCATTTAACAAAACAAAAAAGATGTCCATATGACTTTGTGTTATGCTTTTAAAGGGAGACTAGGATGCATAAAAAAATCAACATCACATATCTCTGTCCAAAGATGACAAACTCTGCCACCTTTAAGTTACATTTACAGTTACATCCCCAGTAACAAAACTAGTAACAATAAAAACAAAAACAATTTTAATTAGGTTTTTTTTTGTTTCTTTTTTACATCAGCAATTAGGGGTTTTTTATTATTATTTGTGTTGTATTTTTTTTATTTGATGCACCATAAATTTAATTAAAACAACAGTTGGATCAGCTGTGCTACCTTTGTGAAGTGAACTGACCACATCCTCTGCCATCCCTCCTTCTCACTCCTCCTGTCCCAGGCAAACATTTGGACATTTGACAAGCTGGTTCCAGGCTTTTAGTCATAACTGATGAGTATCTCTAACAGGAGCTGGGGAATGGCTTTGACTCATGACCAGGGCTGTCAGATGATTTATTTCCCTTTGCTCTGTCATACATGCAGGGTGTCTGTGATGGATCAAGGTTGATCTGATATAAGACACAATTTCTCCCAAAAGTTTGGATTTCTTTTCTTAAAAAAAAAATAAAAAAAAATGCCTCTTTCTGTTTTCCTGGCAAACGTTTCCTGATTTATTTATTTTTTTGTAAATTAGATTTTGCATAAACACCAAACAGATGCTCCAGTCTCAAAGTTAAGCCATTGCCTAAGATCTCTACATCAATGGCATTTGGATTATTGTAGAATCAGAGAAAAATGTGAATCTGTGCTTCTGTACATACAGCAGGTATGCAGTTAAATGACAGCCATGGATTCAAGAGCACTCACAAGTTCATAAATCCATAATAATACCTTTAGGGTTGCCATGTTAACTGTTAGTCTGTCTCATTGATGGAGAGAAATGCTGCTTTTTCAAATTTTTTACAAAGTGTGGACGTGCTGATATGTTACAGCCAGTAATTCATTAAACTTTTATGGTTTCAAGCAAAAAGACAGAAACATTAACCGAATAGCAAATGAGAACCAAAATAAAGAACAAACAACATTTTAAAAGGCAAACTAGACACCAGTTTAATCTCCATACACCATTTTATTTTCTGCCTTTGGAATCCAACTTTTATTGTTTACACCATTGGGATTTTGTAAAATAATATCCATGAGCAAAGAGGTGATTAAAACTGTTTTGGTTTAGTCAAGAAAAAAATATTTCAAAATAGTCAAATGGCCCAATAAGGGATCAGATCCAGGCAGCTCAGACCAACAGAACATCAGTCTGCTTATTATGAGTGATGTATTACTACAGTAAAAATGTAAAATTAACCTGCTAATATAGATGACATTTAAGCTGCAGTAGTGCCAGACCTAACCTTGCATATTGGTCACTATTCAGTTTTTATTTTACTCTTTCATTTTAAAGACATAAACATTTTCTTCTTATGTGCTTAACTTGGATTAATTCCCTATATTTTGTCATTTTTGACAGCTTTAAAAACACAGTAGCACACATTCTGTGTGCTTAATCTTTTTCAATGACAGTATGGAAAATTCAGTTTTTATCATTTCTTTTTTCATCATGAGTATTTAATGGGTTTTTTTTTTTGTTTGTTTCTTGCGAATGTTGCATTTATTTTTATCTCGCAGTCTTTTTTTCTTTCTTCACATTGATGCATGAGACCTTCGCTTTGACTTCCAGGAAAATGTTCCTGTTGGAATAAAATTAAGTGCATATTATAAAAATGTGTTGTTTAGGTGAGCAAAGTGAAAGTAGGTGAGGATAAAATGGCAGAAAGTGGGAGTGATTTTGTTATGCTTTGTTTTTTTTTTAGCATCACAATCACCAGCCAAGTTTTCTAACCATCGACTTTAAAACAGTATTTTGTCCTGTGTTATCACCAGAGGTCTCTTTACTGCAGAAACTAAAAGTCTGATTGCGTCATTATTTTATTTTATTTATTTATTGTCCTTTAATATCCTTCAGTTTTAGTGAGGAAATCACAGATTTTTGGGGGTGGGGGTTTGGAAGCACTCATGCTCCTCAGCAATCACACAGCTTGTGATGATTTCTGAGAAGAGCGCTCACCTGCTCGGCTCCTCTTGGAAGCATTTTGTGCTGCAGTTGCTTGCTTCAGAATGCCAAATGCCCTGGCAGGCTTTAATGTAGAGCTTTCTTTTGTTCACCCCCTCTTATTCTCTTGCATTCGACTGGGTGTGTGTGTTTCGTATGAAGGCTGTGTGTGTGCGACATGGACAGACTTGGACGAAATGAGTTCATTGGGGAGGTGAGAGTGGCCCTGAAGAAACTGAAAGAGGGCGAAAACAAACGCTACAATATGGGCCTGGAGAGAATCGCACAGGTATGAATAACATCAAAAATGTATCAAATTAAAAATCTGAATAAAATTCATTATGTACAAGACAACGATTTTTTGTTTTTGTAAATCTTTGACCAGCTTGTGCCAAGGTTTTCTAATTCAGATTTATCTTTAAGAACTAGAACATAGAAAGATTATAATTGATGACACACATAGTAGGTTACAAAAAGGCTATTTCTAAGCCAATTCAGCAGATTTTTTATTAAAACCTTGTTGTTGAGATAGAAACAATGAGATTTATTTTTACCAGTATCTGTATACACTTTTCATTTTCTGGGATTTGTTTGCAGTTAATCCAAAGCAGAAACACATTGACAGTTGTTAAGTATTTATTTATCCTACATTGTATGGATGTTGTAACATTCACCATTATTATCTCATGTCACGTTTTCCTAACGTCATGCAGTGCTTGTTAAAAAATCTAAATGTCCAAACAGAAGAATTTTGTCTCTTTTCAGAATAAGGAAACTAACAATCAGTTGGTGGAGCAGGGAGCAGTCGTGGCAGAGGAAGAGGTAATCAAAACATCACCTTCTTCACCATCATTATGTAATTCATCATGTTTTGGGGGAAAAAAAGATCTTAAAAAGTGTAATTGCACACCTTTAATCTGAATCTGAAGCATGAACTTTATTAGTCTAGGAGAGCAATGGAACCACTCTGATGGTCACCGCATATCAGCAGTGTGAAAATGACACCTGTCTGGTGTTTCACTCCTCACATGACCTTCATCTAATTTCTTCTCATGATTTTGAGACAGAAGCTAATAGCCTCCGGTCTCTGATTAGATTTGGATTCTGGTTCACCCCGAAGATTAAAGCAAGAGGAGAGTAGTGCCTTTTAGCCAGACTCAGATAAGGCATGTAATTACAAGGTTTAATTTGAAACCTCCAGGCATAGACAATGAACGAAATGTAAAAGTATCAAATAAATTCCTAATGCTCCTTTTAATTGCTTTGGGTAAATTATTTTTGAAGAAACTTGGTGTAGTTGTGTGACATTTGCAGTCCTCCAAGCGGGAGAGATCAGGGTGTGTCTGAAAACTATTTGTGCTTTTGTTGCCCCCAGCGTGGACGCATCCTGGTGTCACTGTGCTATAACACAGAGAAGGGCTGCCTGCTGGTTGGTATCATACGTTGTGCCCATCTGGCCGCCATGGACTCCAACGGCTACTCTGACCCATTTGTCAAAATGTAAGTCATGATCCACAAAAATAATGCGTGCAGATATTTATGTATTGCTCTTGAGTTAAAAAAAAAAGTTAGAGGTTGTTGAATTTGATGTTCAAATAAGCCTTTTTTTTTTTAACTAATGGATTGTTTGGATAAGTGGAGAGATAATGATTAAATAGTTTTTTTCCCTCTATTTTTTAATTTCCTTGATAGAGAAGTAGTAGTTTTGAAACTAATAGAAAATGAAGACATTACAAGATTAATGCATCAAAGCATCTGTAACTTTGGTTCATTTTCATTAAGCTCCGAAAAGATCATCAAAGTAAATACTGTTGCCTCAGATTCTTCGCTTTAACCAGCCAGAGTGAATTAAAGGAACATTTAAAAAATATATATATATTTTTTCAAATCAAGTTTTTTTTCTAGTGTAATTATTATTATTATTATTATTATTATTATTATTATTATTATTATTATTATTATTATTATTATTATTATTATTATTTATATTTTTTTACTGAAGATTAAGTTAACCTGCTAATCAGAATGGATTCATCTTGATGAGTTAAATCACTGAGGGGGAAATAGAGCTTTAATCTAACATTTGGAGTTCTTCATTTGATCCCGATATCTGAAGTTAAATGCCTCCACATAATATTTTCCGGAACCTGCTCACCAAAAGATTTGGGGATTCTCTCCCCAAATCATTCTCACCAAATCATGCCGCAGACATGTGTTAAGCTTACATGTCTGCGGCATATAAGCCACCAGCACTGTGAGCTCTATTGCTGTGTGTTTGCCCAGATCTTCAGACATTTCAAATCCTACATGCAACTTTCTGTAATCTTTCAGTGACATCTGCAAAATAATAATTCTTTCCTCAATAATTGTTGTTGCAGTCCGACACAACTTTAACTTTTCTAATTCCTCAAATTGATCATACAGATGTTTTGTTCTTTTCTGTTGCTCTAATAAGAAAAATAAAGTAAGCTTTATTGAGAAGGCAGACTCTCCAACTGTCACAATCTATCTGCCAGTTGTTAAGGAACAGTCTTTTTTTTTTTTTTTCTGAATTAGTTTGTCGACGTCTCATTTGTTTTCATTTTGGGTACAAATTTGAAGTTTTCAACACTGTGAAAGCTGAGAATTTTAGGGTAACTAGGATTTCTAGTTTTTTGTTTGCATGAATCACAAATATCTATTTAATATAATCCGTAATCAGTCTAGAATATTTTGTTTCAGGTCTCTATTATAAAAAGTTGGTTCAACCTATTGAGGATACTTTTAAGCGGTCTGACTGATCTAAACCTTTAGAGGAACAGCCTTTTGTAGAAATCATTCTCTGTTTTTGTATATCAGTCACTTCTGCTAAGATATCTCTCAAAGATATTTTGGATGTAGTTTTGCAACTCTTGACACTTTAAAAGGAAAAAGTGATTAAGAAAGGGTATTGTACACAGCACTATCCTTTATATGCATCTATTTTCACTTACTCAGGGCAACGATTGGTTGAGAGGCGGTAGATTCATGGTCACGCTATCTAATATGGAAAGCTAACCTTCTCTGGACCAGCCAGGAAATATTGCGACATTTTATTATCACAAAATCTGATTTCATCGCATCAGGTGCCTCAGGTTTCTGCTCTTCTTACAGGTGTTTTTCATCTGCTTAGTATCTTATCTGCTTACTCTCCAGTAATCACTCTCCCCAGTATCTTGTGACGTTAGTTTTTTTTTCTCTCTGCCATTTTCAGTTCAGTTAATTTAATTTAATTGTTTATTTAATTCAATTTTCAATTAAATGTTATCTCAAGGCACTTTACAAAAAAAGTCAATCCAATCATCCAGATACATTCAAATTGAAGCTCTGGCAGAAATTTTAATTTGATTCTAATCATCAAACAATGCAGTCAAGTTCAGTTTATTAAATAAATTGATTTTAAAAATAGTTTTCAATCTAAGAAAACACTGAGTCAAAGCTTACTCTGTTACTGGTCTTGTCTCTTGGTTTCGTTAATTAATGCAAACAGAAGGTTTTGGTTAATTGTGTTTTTTTTTGCTTGTTTGTTTTGTTTTTTGCATCCATTATTCTGGGTATCATTCATCTATGAGGTAATTATTCTACCATAAGATAAAAAAATAAAAATAAAAAATACCTAAAAAGTGTTTTCTTAAGTGATGACCAGTCTTCAATTCTGATGGAAATACATGTTCAGCTTCCCTGTACTGTGATTCCCCACCAACTGTCTCCTATCAATCAATCAATCAAATTTTATTTGTATAGCACATTTCAGCGGCAAGGCATTTCAAAGTGCTTTACATCATATCAA
>CAEFZX010002519.1:0-44329 GCA_903066825.1 Alfaro cultratus | reverse complement strand
TCGCGGGGAGAATAATAATAATAAGAAACAGTACAGATACAATAGGCCTTCGCAGCGCTTTGCTGCTCGGGCCTAATTAGACCCAACTCATTTCTTTCTAACAACCACAGAAAAAATACAACCTGGCTCAAAAATAGGCCAACAAGATGTTGCATTAAATTGCCATTTATTCAATGATGTGTCCAGCCTAACTCTATGCTTAAAACAAAAACATGCAAAGTGTGCAAGATATTGTACTATTTGAACCAAAACCTGTTTTCAACTACAGCATCTTAATCAACTTAACAGCCAGCCAAATTTGTGTATGTATGTCCACATGTATAAGTAACATACAAATCCCACAACCTCACACTGAATGTTCTGACAGCAAATGCTGCAGAGGTGACAATGTGCGGGAAGTGTGAGAAGTTAATGTATTATCTGCTCACATCCCATCGGTGAACACACTGTTGTTCATGCATCCAAATGGCCAATAAGTGGCTGATTTGTAGATTTGTGTGTGCAAGTAGGTAACAGATGATAATGGCTCTTTTCTTCACATCTCATCGGCCCTCTGCATAAAATCATCATTTACCAAAAACTGATAAATGGAACACACCGCGCTGCCGCTTGTGCTGCTGATGGGACTTTGGGGGGAGAGTGAAAATGAGAGGAAAGTCAACACTGCAGAAAGCTAAGCAAATAAATAAGATTTAATATGCTGTGGTTTTTACTATGATGCGTGCGGTACACTCTAAAGATCCACCATTCCCACTCATAGAGACCATCAATCTATACATATACATTAAGAAAACTGTCATGTACTCGCCTAAAGCTCAATTGGGAATATAATGGCAAAGGTGGTAGTGTGGGTGGAGGGAACTCTACACTGTTAAAGTACTCTGAAGACATACCAAATGATATTTGTAGGGTCATATATTGATTATCACAAATGGACCCATGGTGCTCTTAAGAACTACTGGGGGATATGGATTACATCAAACCTCTAATCAATTCATCTCCTAAAAGGAAGACAGTTACAGGGAGTTGGTTTGATGGACAAGATAAAAGGTAAAAATGATACATAATTATTTCAGACAGACTAGTAATTTTTGCCGTATGACATGCACAATGCCTCAGTAAAGTGTTCATACTCTTAGAACTTGAACTTATTTTGTAAGTTTCAGGCTGCAGACGTCAATGTATCTTAATTTAATCAGCCAAAACACTTGTTTTCCAGATTATTTTTAAAAATTTTAAACATGCTCTTATTTTCATTGGACTTCCCTGAATCAATACTTTGCTGAACCACCTTTGTTGCAGTTACAGTGGACCCCCCATATTCCTAGGAGTTAGATACCACAACCACCCATGAATAGCTGAAATCTGTGAACACTTTGAGACCCCCTCTAAAGACACTCACTATTGCCTATTTCAATTGTTCAAAAACAACATACTGTATAACTCAATATGCACTGATACTCACAACGGAAAACATCTTTGCACTACTGCAGAAGCTAACATCCGAAGTATTCCTTATTTCCGCTCATGGGGCTACAACCAATCAGCCAAAAGGAAAATGAAAGGGACTCCTGTATTGTCAGCTTTGCAAAAACCAGCTAATAGCTTGTCAGGTACCATTGCACCTCGGTATTGCATCGTCCCAAGCCTTATTTTGCTTAAAATGTCTTTTTTATGTTCTACAGTCAAACCAGCAATCTTGTATATGCAGTACAAGCCCTCTTTCTATTGATATTCATGGATGTAACTAAACCATTCTTTTTAAATGCTTAAGACTGATTAATGTTTTAATAAGAAACAACATGTTAAAAGGACACAAATTAAATACCTGCAATTAAAACATGACATAACTGTTTTGCAAGCTTGCAGAGGTTTGGTCTATCTGCAAACCTGGTTGTTTATGTCACTTCCTTTGATTTATAACTAATTTATGTTGCAATACGTTATGATGGCAAAGAGGCCTCATAAAGAGCCACCATCATGTAGAGCCATCTTCTGCAGTTTAAACTGTTGTACTAATTCCGATTTTTGTTCGATTGTTGGTCTTTGATTTCCCTTTTGATTCCACAACGCCAACAGCATGTCATGAAAACACACATGCCAAATGATGCTGGTGACTTGTTTGATGTGAAAGGAAAAAGTGATCCATAATGGTGGATTCTTGGTTGCATGATAACAGCAGAAGTATAATCTCAAAGGGGCTTCAAATCTTCTGCAACCAATTGCTGAATAGTGGCAGATTTTCTCTGTATTAATATCCACTTTTTAAAGGCTAAACTTCAGTGAGCATTGTACATCTGAGACAATAGTATGAAAGGTATCTCTGTCCATGTTAACACCAGAACTTTCCTACAGAGAAAAGCCTGGGTGGGGTGGAGATGAAGATGAGAAATGACAAAGATTGGAAAAAAAAACAATGTGAGACTGTCAGAAGGAGAAATTATGAGCAGTAGACAACAAGCTGTTGAAGATGGAAAGAAAGAGCCAACTTGGACTGAAACTCAAAACAACAGGCAGTTACAGAGGCCTAATCCCAATCTCCTTTACAAGATCATCGTGACAGTCTCCAGAGTTCTGTTACCTCTAATCTTACAGCTAATCTTTGCTGACAGGTGACTGTACTGTAACAGACTTAACTTCCCATCCCAACAGTTGACTCAAGACGTTTGTACTTTCGTATTATAAACTTTACCTTTTATTCTGTTAGGTCTGTTTAAAAAAATTAAAAAATTAAAAAAAACATAAAAATACAATATATTTAAATTTAACATAAAAACAGATGATAATTGATCAACTCTAAAAGAAAAATAGATTCATCCAGTCAATATGATGAAGGATAGAAAATAATTATCCTGCTGATGGAATGCAGCTTAAGAATAAATGTTGAAGTGAAATAATTTGCTTTAGCTGGTTGTAAGAACACAAAGCCTCTGATTAACATGGCTTCTTTTGTTAAAGTTTATTAAAATCTGAATGACAACTTTAAGCCCCCTTCACAACCACATATACAATAACTCTAGTGAACAAGCACTCTACTTGAAAAAAGACAGAAAAGAAGAAGAGACGGAGAAAACCAAACGGAGACAGACGCAGTGAGAGAATAAAGGTCATGCAGAAAAGTCTGGTTCAGGTAACACTGAGCAGACACAAACACCGGTTTTAGGTCTGCAGTCTGACAGAACACACACACTTCCTGTCTTCCTCTCCTCATCTAACTCTTTTTGGCCCGCATTTCAATGACACCGCTTCCAACATTCTGGCCTCTGCCATCTTGCCTTCATTAATGTCCCACCCATCACATCCTGACCTTTGACTGTGCTGGAATTCAAAGTTAACAGTATTTCTCCAGTGTATCAAAAACAAAAGGTTCTAATATTATGCTTGTAGCCTTGCAAAAGAAGTTATACTGCAACCTGTAACTGAAATGTTTGTGGGGGGTTTTCTTTGTTTTTTCAGTACCACAAAAAGCTCAGCCAAGCAAACAATGTTACACATTTTACATTAAAGAAATCTAATTCTCAGGTAGATCTTAGAAAGATTGTGTAAAATCTTACAAAACAAATAACAAGCCACCAGCAAAATGAAGACACTCATATCAGTTGCATTTCTCTGATGTTCTTTCTAAATTTATTTCTCAAGAAGTGAAAGAAGCGTTCATAATCAGAGGAACATATGACAAAGATCTCAAATGACTGTTTTAAGTGAAATAAGTTAAGGAAGGATTAAAATTATGGTATCAAGTTAAAATCTGCTTTTTAACTCTTCCACAATTTTACCACAATAATGAAGAGGAGCGTAACACACACAAAAAAACTCGCAAAAGCACACACACGGTCAGTGCAACCACACCGGGCTGCGCAGAAACAAAAAAAACCTTGTGGGATCCAAATGATGGCATCTCTTAAGACTGAAGGAGGGATAACTAAAGGATTTTAGATTTTGAGGTTCTCTCAACTCCTAAATCAGTTGGTATATCTTTATTTTACTTTGTCTTTTTCCAACATTGCTTTTGTTGGTTGCATTTTTTTTCTTTCATACCTTTTTAACTTAAGTGTAATTCTTACTTTTTTTTTTATTTGTCTAATCACCTTGTGACTGAATATTTTATCTTGCGTTCATCCTATCTCATCTGATTGTAAATATCTTGCCTTATATCACCTGTGGTGTGGAAAATATTTGAATGTGTTGCAAAATGTTGATTTCACATGTTTGACCAGTGATTAAGAGTTGCTACAGCTGATGTTGAGATGCTATAACAAATGGTAGACAAATGGTAAAAGAACATATCTTCGTCTGAAGAAATAAAATCCTGCATAGCTAGAGTTTTAACTCTTGGTAACTTATGAGTCTGAAAATGTGTAACTTGTTTTTTATGTCACTTTAGGAAATTGTAGAGTTCAATATGGGTCATTACAGTAAAAACAAACTTACTAGATTTGAGGGCTGAAGAATTGACTTCAATCTCTCCTCCTGTGATTGGCTGGAAAACAGAAAGTTCAGCTTGGTGGAGGTCAGGGCTTGGGGTCAGGCTCGTATCAGCCACACCTCTCTGCTGGGCTTCCTGCTCCTCATACACCGCCATCAGCTATAAAAACATATATAAAAACAGCAGATTATTATTAAACTGTCTCACTCAGAATGTTAAGCACTTTAGCTCAAAACTCCATTTCCATATCTGGTTTCTAAACAAAAAAATTCAAGGAAACTAGCTTATAACGATGGATATTTTTATCTTTAGGCATAAGCAAACACCAAAATTGTCTTTACTGGTCTAAATTTGCAATAAATGTATAAATGTTAGGATAATAAACAACCTTAACAAGAACATACAAACAACTTCAGTGTTACCTTCTGGATGAGGACGCTATAGAGGACATCTAAGGAGCCCAGCATTATTGTAATAACATGTGCACCTGGTACTAACTAGTAACTATCTCCATTGATGCGCCTTTTGCACGTGTGCTGAAGCCTGCTTGCTCTTTACCATGCTATATAGTGGAATCCCTGTCTATTGAGGATTGCACTGAGTCTGCGTTTAGCCTAACATAGCAGAGGTTGTTACCACAGTGTTCGAGGGGCCTCCATGCTAGTGCTGAATAGAACTGTCTGGGCATGTATGTGTGCATATAGCTACATTTGTATGGTGTGTCTATAGTGACCAAGTATAAAGAGAGGTGAGTTTGCCAGCAGAGCCAGAGGTTTCCTGCTATACCGAGATGTGTGAAAAATACTCTTCTGCATTCATGCTGTCCCCTGACTATTTATGCTTCTAACTTTGTCCTCACATAGCACAATCTACAACTTGTATTGATTAGGCCACTATGCGTACAACAGATCTGCCCTTCCTGTTCAGCACAGCCTCACGAGGCAGAGAGCAGAATAGTATCGAGTTACACAATATCGCACCTTTCTCGCCATGTTCTCATCCATATCTCACCAGTTATTCTCTCAGACTCTCACACATCCATGTTCTGTCACCCTCCCCACTTCCATCTGTCTAACACAGATTCATCTCATTGTGCTCTTCCATGTCTCCTTTTATAACAAACCGCCTCTGACATTTTTCTGAGCTTGCTTTCTTTCTTTCTTTCTTTAAAGCTTGCATTTCTTTCAAATCACCTTTCCATCTTGAAACCAGGTCCTCTTTTGTTAATACTCCATTTATTCCCTCCCTGCTCTTTTCTTGCGTTATTATCACACGTCTCTGTCACATTCACTCTTGGAAGATGAAATCTTGCTTTGGTTATGTAACTCAAGTGATCTCCATTTGATAAGAATTAGTTAACCTCATCCTGCCTTATATGACAGGCTTCCTCAGTGAAAGCTGTGAACAGTTTTACTGTTATCCAGCTGAAAGGCACAAAAACAGCAGCTACTTGTCACAGAAACAAACAGGGGACACATGGGGGCAGAAAAACATACTGTTTGCCATAACAAGTTAAAAGAGATTGACTTAAATCATCTTTAAGTGTGTTGTACATTTGCATTTAGTCATTTAAATGCTCAGAAGATGTTGCTCTGATCTGATGGGACCAAGAATGAACTTTTAGGATTATTGGGAAAACTGGGTGGCAGAAAACAAACTCTCCCTGAACACACCTTCTCCATAGTGAAGCACAGTGGTGGCAGAGTCATTTTGTTGGCCTGCTTTTCTTCAAGTGGAACGTGGAAACTGGTCAGAGTTGATGGTAAGATCAATGGAGCAAAAAGAAAAAGCAATAATGAAAACAACCTAATACTTAATACCTGAAAGTGGGATGAGGTTTCATTTTTAGCCTGGACAAGAACCCTAATCATACAGCAAGACCTTCAATGAAATTGCCCAGAGCAAAGAAAATTCATGAGCTCTAATGAACCAGACCTAAATTCAATTGAGACAAAGTGACTGAGCCTGAACTATTTTGCAAATAATAATTAGAAGGGAAAAAAAAAATCTAAATGTGCAAAGGTGGAACCCAAGTCAGGTATTTACAGATTTGTCTTATAACTTTAAATTATTGGAACATATCTAAGAAATAAAAAAATCTTGACTCTCTATTGGCTAACGTTTGAAAAGCAGTCAACCCAGAAGCATCAGTCATTTTCCTTGGGGCTAATTGGCTGTATCCCAAAGGGAAGAAATAAGGAAGACTGTAGATATTCGCTTCTGCGGTAGTGCCAAGATGGTATTCACTGTGTGTATTGATGTATATTAAGTCATATTAAAGAGTTCTATAATAATTTTAGTCTACAGCTACGATGTGTTATATTCCCTGATAGTAGATTAAATAAACTAATAAAAATTATCTTTTATTGAGATTTCAGACACCTGTGTGCATGTCAAACAGACAAGGGATACATAAAATAATTTTTATTATTAAATATAACATTCTTAAATAAATAATGCCAGCTAAAAAGAATAGAAAAAGACAAAAAAAAAATACAAGGGGATTTTAGAGATAAACCACATAAAGGAACAAATGTGTGAAAATGTCCAGGCAAACCTAAAAGGGCACCAAGTCTGTAATAAAGCAGTGATGATAAGAAAGGGTAGACAATCAGATGAGATGGGACAGAGTTTTGCCTTTGTTCTGTTCAACAGGACTCAAAGACCTGCCACAAAGCGACAATGCAACTTCAGCACATGGGGAAGATTAGGCTGTGAGACAAAAAAGGGAACACTGCAAAAAGTCAAAGCAAAAAAGGAGAGAAAGAAATGATAAAAGTTCATGTAAGAGACAGGGACTCAGGGAGAATTATAATGACAATAATGAAGGAGAGTGACAGATAGGCTGTACTGTAAAACCCTTTGCAATGTCAGACAGTAAGAGCAAAAAAGCCAGCCTAAAAGTAAAAAAAGATTGTCTAAGTCTCACTGTGTCAAGAGCTAGAGTGGTGATGTGCCCATTTTCTACAAAAATCAAACGTGACATGCTGTCCCTTGTGTTTCTGTTCCTCTCTGCAACGTAGCATACAAAGCTTTGCAAATATTTGCTTCAGTAGATCATATTACAGTATTTTAAGAAAGACAAAACATATTCAACCTTTTAATCTCATACAATAACATTAGATTTATATGTATTGCAGTCATAAATTGGTTGAGGTCCCTTGGATATATGAAAGCCAGATTAGATGGGTAACACATGTGCTCATCTGACCAAAAACTAATGGACAATGCCTGCCTGAAAGCTCACACTTTCATTATGAGGTGATAAAGCAGTGTGACATCATCTGAGAGGGTTAACATATAATGTCACAGTGCAGTGGATCATATTACCTAACAAAAGGAGTATCTTGGGCTGTGCTCTAAACTTAACCTCTAGAAAAGGAGAAGATGTCTGAAGTGAGATCACTCCTCAGAGAAATAATTCAAAATTTGAGAAACAAACAGTTAAGTTGTAAGCGGAACAGTCACAGGTATTTTAGACAAAAAAAAAAAGTGCTTAGAGTAGACATATGCTGACAGATTCACTGGTATTTTGGTCGAAAGGTCCATTTTCACTGGCTTCTGCAATAACTTTGTGGTTCCACTAAGTTGTTTTAAACAAAATGTAACCTTCCCCTCAGCAAATCTGTCAACAAGCACAAGCACTGCTGACTCAAAGATGAAGAGCTCTGTGAAAATCTGCTATTTTTCTCCTTTTTTCCCAATTTCATCCTTCCGTTGAATCAAAATTTTTACTTTGATCGTGCTGCTGACAAGCTGATGCAGAAATGCCTTTATCAACTTGTTAGCCTCAACACTTACAGATTAAGGCACTGGGAAGACAAGTCATCTGTGTGCTTTGAGTTCGACATGGTATGCTACTCAGAAATGTTTGAATTTTTGATCATTACAGTAAGCTGTAATGATCAATGGGTTGGATTTTTACATGTACATTTTTAAGCTTTGTCTCTCTACAGAACAATTTACCGGTACTTAATTTATAGTATGTACTGTAAAAAAAAATAAACACTCAACTTTCCAGAAATATGTATAAAAACAGTACTAAGCAAGTTTTCTTAGCAATGACCGTCTGTCAGCAGTCTTCTCCATGTCCAGATAGCCTATTACAAGGCCAGAAAAAAATAACATTCCTGCTTTAAAGTCACAGTTTGTTGCTCCATTCCTGTTGTATTATTATTTTATTAATTTAGTTCCAGTGTTTTTGAACCCTGATTAAAACAGTAACACCAATCTTTTTCATCAAAAGAAATGCTACTTTAGGCGGCATACACTTTTAAACAAGTGCCAATTAGAGATTCATCAAGTTGGCTCCTATTCCTTACATAAAACTAAACCAGCATGTAAAGTTAAAGATTTGAGTACAACCACTTGCATTACCATCTTTTTTTCACATAAAGTGCTTTTTATTCAGGTCGATTATGGCTTGATTGATTACTTGAATCAGGATCAATAAAATACTACAAAGGGATCCATTCACTAAGTTTAAAGGCAGCCCATAATTGCTCTCTCACACACACACAAACCCACGCCGACTAAACAATCTTTAATTAAATATGCTTAAGCTATCTGTACACCGCTGACCTTTGATTTCCACTCAGGACCACTTACCGTAAAAAAATCTTTGGCATTCAAGAGGGTGTGCGTGTATGTGTGTGCTTGAGTACTTTGGCATCTTATGGAGTCAGCAATATCCTTGGCAGTGACCACTTCATCACCATGGATTTAACATCAGGGCTGCACATGACAACCCTTCTCCAAAGAAGCAGGAATATGCATGCAGTGTGAGAATCTGCTATTTTTTTAAAACCAGGCTAGAACTTTTACTGCTTCCTTTGAGTGGAAAAATAAGAAAAAAAGAATCAGAAAAACACAAATTTTAAGTCACTATTGCAAATATGTTAATTTTCTCCCATCTGTGCTATCTCAGCTGTTCATTGTACTTCTGATAAAAACAACACAAAATTAGGGGGGGAAAAAAACAGCGCTATAAATAAATTCTGATAATCTGAATATAACGAGTTGAAGACAACAAATGCTTGTTTCGGGTCTAACACCGCAGAGGCTTCTACAGTGATGCAACTGTTCCTCATAAGAAAGAAATAAAGTCTGATCACTCAGGAACACACACACACATTCACGCACACAAGTGATACAGGATGGGCAGACAGCACCACCTAGCCCGATACAACAGAAACTGCATCTGAAGTGTATCACAAAGACATTGTTACCCCTCCCCCCATTACAAAAAGCACATTTCTGCCTTTTATGGTTAATATAAGTCATCTATCTGTTTCCTATTAGGCAACATGAACTGTTCTGAAGCAAGAAAAATAGTTAACTGAAATATTCTACTATCTGACGGTCCCCATCAACCTTGCTTTAAAGAACAAATAACTATCTGGAATGCCTCCATGCTTTGTTATGTAGGTAGTATGTTACAAAGAGTCTTTTTAAAAGAAATAAGCTGTTTTTACAGACCCACTCAGCTCTTTCCATCAGGCATTTTATTATAAGTTTAAGAATGCTTGATTTGATACATGGTTGAACTGTCAAACATCCACAACAAAAGTTACAAGTGGAATGTAAATCTGAGGCTATTTTAGAATGAAACTCTCTAATATTAGCATGAGGAATACTACTTTTAATGTTCACCACACTTCTGTGTGATGACCATAAAATAACTACAGATCACAAAGAGAATATGAATGAGCCCTGAGGCAGGTGAGTTATTCTACATGAGGCAATAAGATGCCCTCTTTGTGTTTCATCAGCAGATATTCCTTCTTAGCCCCATTTTTCCCCTCTGGCTTCACTTTGCCTTTTCTTTTTTGCTTCCCATCATTTCCCTTCTTGCCTCTTTTCATCTCCGGTTCTCCAAACCATTATCTTCCTTCCTTTGGCTTCCTTTTCAGCCCCTCATACTCTGATTTCTCCCTTTGCCATTTCTAAACTTCACAGCAGCTTCTCTGGTCAACTGTGCCCACCTCTCAAAAGTCCTAAACATCTTTAATAACAAAAATATAGACTTTTAAAGTAGGGATGTCAATATATTGGCTTTAACATCAGTATTGGCCAATGTTAGTCATTTTTTGACACTTAGGTATCGATCTGATAAGTAAAAATGTGCCAATATTAAAAATCAATATTTATTCAGTTTTATGGTTGTTTTTCTACCAGGTTAGGGAGAGACAACAGATGGGTTGGTCATGTGGCCATGTGGTGTTGTTTATTCACAGTGTCAAAAAAAATCAGGAAATATATATAACATGGATAAATATCAGTCATAACAGCAATACTAATATTGCATATCAGCCCAAATTGTCACACCAGTGCATCCCTATTTTTACGCTCAAACTGTCTTGCCATCTCTGTCCTTTTTTGACCATTCTTTAAAGGATAAATACAAAAGTTATCTATTTTTAAATATATAACCTGCAAACAGACAATGATTGAATGATGGATGGATGGACGACAATCAAATTGATGACAGGTGACAGGATGAATAAATACAACCTTTAGATGACTTTTGGAAAGATATTTCTCCATATTTATGCCGAACTGGACAATTTGGAAATCGTCCAGGATGGATAGGTACAACCTTTGGATGACTTTTGGAAATAGATATTTCTCCATATTTATGCCAACCAGGACAATTGGTAATTTTATGTCTTTTTTTTTTAAATTCCTGTTCTTCTGACAAAGTTTCAGTCCTGCCTAACAAATCAGCTAATGTAAATCCTTATGTTAAAGCACTTTGCTCCATTAGTTAAACCACAAAGCAACAAAGAGCTTATTGATTAGGACATGAATCTGATACACTCTCTCTCACTCTCTCAAACTCGATATTCTATTTAATCTGACACAGTTATTTCATACTGTTTAACTTCCAGTCCTGCTTAGTCTGTTCTCTTGTATTGTTTAAATCATTTCAATTAAGAAAATGAAATACAGCATGTTAAACTTCTGATTTATATTGGAAGACAGGGACGAAAATATCTACACAGAGTCACAGAAACCATCTGAGGATCACTACGCAACCATCATCGATTGGTCATTTCTGAAATCAATAATTGGGATGGTGTTGTCCGTGCATGGAGCATATGAATGAATGAAATTCACCTGCTCAGCAGTTTCAAGTTTGCATTGGAGCATGTCTGCATAGCTTTGTCTGCCTGTGTTCACTCACCCCTTTATTGATCTCCAGTCACCTTAACTCTCTTAGAGCATGAGAAATTCAGACAAAACAGACAGGAAGAAAAAGATGAATGGGCAACAAAAAGGATGTGAAGAATGAGAAACACAGACATAAAGCAATGACAGTCAGCTTACTTAGACCACCATTAAAATACATTCAGACAGACCACATACAGGGACTTACACTTGCATAAAATAGATTAGCTTCTATTCAGAAAACCAGCATCCCTCACACAACCAAAGTATGTCACTTTCCAATTGCTCAGTCTTGCCAACATGTTTTTTTATACATATTCCTGATTGCAGGAACATGCACATACTGTGTCCTCACATATAGCATGCATTTATGTTGGTGTATATTTGACTGTCCACTACTATCTCCCCGAGCAGACCACACTTGACCATATGGAAGAGCATTATGGAGACGCAGTAGCACAGATGGACACAGTCTGTCCATATTCTCAGAGATGTACAGCTAACAGGCTAGATGACAGCACTCAGCCTGAGAGGCTGACACTTCTGTTACATTATTACGTCACATTTTTGTGACACTATAATCCGTATGACAATCACGTCTTACAGATATTGTGTAGACCCATGTGGGATTTTTACTTTTTCTACACTAAAGGACTATTTAAAGTCTTTCAAGAGTTAGGACTGGATTTTATTTTCTCTTGTTCAAAATCTGAAACACCAAGACTTGACCAAACTAAAGAAACAAAGACGATGTTTTCAAACAATTACAAGATGTCTGAGTGAACAAAAAAGGGAACTGTTTTGACGTTCTCCTGGCATCAGGACTCCTATAGCATTAGATATGCAAAGGGAAAAAAAACACACCAAACCCTGGACTGGTTTAATCTACACTGATTACAGATTCTTTCCCAAATACATTGCTAAAATCTCTTGTCTTGTATCATCTCTTCCACTAACCAGACTGCACCATTACATTGCTATTAATTATTTAGTAATGTTTAATTTACCCTAGCCACTCTCCAATGTGGGATGGATGAGAGAATTGGCGATTGTTTAAGATTTTTGTTGACTGAAGTCAGAAAATGGTAACTCAACCACATTGATAACCAGACAAGAATTACTTTTTGTCACAATGTAACCTTGATTTATTTTTTTTATTTATTTTTTTTTTGCACATTCTGACTGATTACCTGAAATGTTATTGATTTATTGACATCATGACACATGTTTCTGAGCTTTCTGAGCCATCAGTGTTCATTTCTGTTACATCAGTGGAATCCACAAAATTTAATTCCCCTGTACCTTATTCACCCAGCTTTCTTTCCCTTGATTCCTTCAACCTCTCCTTTCCCTTCAACAACTTATCAATTTCAATTGGCTCTCCGCTTAACAATGAATGTCTGAGTGCCTTTTTAAGTCGGATTTGCTGCCTGTCAGATTTGACTGATTACAGGTTACCCACACATCACAATCTCACATTTATGCAATCATGGCTTCGAACTCATATAACCACAAAGTCCTTAGATGGATGCTATCTGAGGATTACCCGGTGAAAAGCTTAAGTAGCGACAGCTGTCAGCTGATATTACAAAATCTGAATCAGATCCCAACTCACATATGTGTTATTGCAAATGAAAACAGAAACACAGTTCATCAATGCTTAAACATATGCACTTTCTGTATTTTCACACAAGGATATAATCAAGCCACAAACGTTTTTGGTTTTTTTTTTCTTCTTGTGTGAACTGGAGTGCTAAGTTATCAAGATTGTTTGTGAAAATGCAAACATTAGCAGACATTTTTAATCATCTAATTATATGTTTGCAATACCCATGTAGTGCACAAACAGTGCAGGGGAATGTAGCACCAAATCTTTTTAAGCATTTACTGCAGACAAATAAATTAGGTCAGTAGTGATTCTTTTAGCTGGATGGAATATAGTTTCAATTTTCAAAATGTCAAAATTCTGCATTTATATTTTGCCCTTTTTTCATGGATGACCCAAAATAAGATCCATTGCCCACAATTGGCATCACAATTCAACCACTGAGTAAAGTCTCCACCTATCTGCAATTAGTACAGTGAACAGCCCGCATTTGCCAGGGTTAGGGAACATAACTGCTCTCTAATAGCTGAAATCGGCAAATACTTGAAACTCCCTCAAAGAATGCTCATGACTGCCTATTTTATTAGTTCAAGGAACAAATATAGCATAATAAACATTAATATGCATGGTGGAAACTGTCTTGGCACTACTGCAGAAGTTAATATCTATAGTGCTCTTTATCCAGCCAATCAGCGCCAAGGAAAATGAATGCCACTCATAGATTGGCTGCTTTGCAAAGACCAGCCAAAGATTTTCCTTCACATTGTAAGATCTGCTGAAACTTTAAAAGATAAGTCAAGAGATAATGGTACAAGTGAGGAATCATTCTCAAAATATAGGCTGCAACACAGTGGGATAGAGACATCTGGTCATCTGCAATGAAACACAGCTTCCTTGTACCAATATTAGGACCTAGCTAAGGGAGAAATATAAATTGTGTTGCTGTGTTGGATGGACAAATTTGAAAGAGGGCAGGATTCCATCAACTATGTGAATAAGTCAGAGAAACAAGCTGAGATTTGTTCTGGGGGATCATATGTGTAGGTCATCTTTCATCTGTGTAGCAGTGTCACAATGAGTTATGCAAGAAAATGACTATGTTCAAAGATTAAATACAGATTTGTTCTTTTCATGTCACCCTTTAAAAGATAGATGTTAAATTTTAGATTTTTACTATATATAGAGAGCCAACATTAAAAAAAAATCTTCTGAAAGTTCTGAAAGCTCAGAAAAAGTCAGTGCAAATACCTCTGACCTCTAATTAGCTTCAGATGCATTCCTCACTCTGACACTTAATCCTAGATTACATTTCTCCCACCCCTCCATCAGAATGTCTTACCACCACCTACTCAAGGTGAATGACGGAAATTATGTGATGCCTACTCATAGAGCTGATGATCTCTGTGTGCATGTGTGTGTGTGTGTGCATAGAGGTTAGGCAATTAAATGAGCCTGTTATCATCACTCAAACATTCAGGGACAAGTTCACTCTTTATTAAGCTCTCACAGCCCAGCACATTACTCTGTCAATGGATTTAAATCTTTCCACTAACTGCTAGTGGGTATGCGTGTGTGTGTGTGTGTGTGTGTGTGGGGGGGGGGGGCGTGTCTGCGTGTGCATGTGTGGTGACAACACATATCCTCACAGAATAAATCTTTTTAAAACACACACACTGTTCTCACATAGAGCTCACATGCACCACATTAAACTGGTTTACTTTCTCAAGAGGTTGACATAAGAGGTGGTCCTTCTAACATCTCTAAGATTGAGGTGAAGAGAGAGGCTCCCATCCAACACTGTGATTACATTAGCCCTGAAAACAGATGTTATCATCCTTTCACAGTGCTACGAATCAAATCGATCTCGATATTAAGTGATGTGTGCATAAGGCGCAATCCTTTTCAATACAGATTACAGGCCACCAAAACACCAGAACAAAAAATCTCTAGATGAGGTTTAGATTAGCTTTCAATCTATAAGGTAGATTTTAGCAAAGATGGAATGAGTGCAGAGCTTCCAGCAGCACAACACATAATACCCTTAAAGGCTAAGGTAAATGTAGCTTGGGGTATTTAATCGTTAAATCAAGAACATAATTACCCCATTTCTTCTTTGAATGTGTAACCAGAATGAGACTGTCAAGTCATCAGGGGCTCAATGTAAGAGATTTAAAGATGAGACCCTAGAAAATTTACTCCTTTGTGCTTCTACAATCCCGGATTACGTGAGTTTTCTTGCTGGAAAATAATTATTTTGAGAGCAACTTTCGGTACTATGATGTACTTTATGAACTAATTTTTGAACTAAGACGTATTCAAATTTTAAAGATGGCTTAAAAATATCTACTTGATATGAATTGAATTTACAAATCAAGGTCAGAGAAAGACTAGCGATCATGTCTGATGAAAAGTTACTTTAGATGAATTCGAATTTAATTCATTTTAAGAAAATAAATCCCTGCGCCAATAATAGCAATAGAAGTTGTATGAAGTTGAATCTAAATGGAACCTCTGTGACATTACATGTACTTAATAAATACAATTGTACTTTGCAAAAGTTGGTAAAATTGGGTAAATAGATCAAAGTATATTCAGAAATGTTTGTTTGCTAAAAATTTTCTATTTTGTAGTACTTGTGTCTATAATAATTTGCAAAATTGTAATACAATTGTAACTGTGATTGGTTGGTTTTAACAATTGTGTTGTATGAGGTGCATATATTTTGCTGAGAAAAACGCTAAAGTCAGACTGAGACTTTGTTGACAAAAAAGGCATTTTTAAATGAAACCAGAAAGTGAAAGACAAATAAAATTTGATCAGGGCATCCGTTTGATACAATAAATGGGGTGACACGATTTTGTTTAAATATAATTTCCTAAAAAATAGTCAATAACTATATTGATTAAACAATATTTCCTGCATTTCTCCCTTCTTTACAACTAAACGTCTCCACCACTTTATTTTAAGATTAGATTATCATTAAGTATTAGTTTACATTAGGGCTGGGTATTATAATCCATTCAACAATAATACCTATTGTGATATACAACACACTGCAATGACAATTATGATTCAATATATTGTGCAGCTATAATAGGATACAAAATCTTCAGGTAACCCAAGAAAAGTTTATGCTCCAACAGTCTGAATACCGAAGGATGCCACAGAAGGCTCTTAGAGATTTTCTCATTAAGGTAATCCATTTTAAAGAATATACCCACTCAGGCATTTATTTAATAAGTCATCATCACAATGAATCTATAATGAGGTGGACTTCATTGCACAAATTAGTCACATACACACAATTTCACATGGTGCCATCCATCCACATATTCTTGGAGGGTCCCAGGTGCAGATGTGTTTTTCTTAATTAAGAGTTAAGAACCATAAAGACTACAGGCTTTATCCTTTATTATTCTCTTCATTAACCCCTTCACTCCCCCTGCTTGTTTCATTTCAGTCTCTCTTTTAACTCTTTCTCCATTGTTTCAAATCAATACTCCATATCCTGCTGTTAGGCAGCCACCTCATGCCCATTTCACAGACTGTTACCATTAACCCCACATTTGTCTTTATTTTACTCTCTCATCTGAAGTTCTGTAATTACCACCCTCCCCCTATCTTGCATTTTATTCACTCTAGCAATTAACCTCTTTCTCTGTTGCAATGTCCTCTTCTCCTTTCATATGCTCTCCCAGATTGCACCTATCTATCTCCGTCTCCCCCTTTAACTGTTCTTGTTCTTGTCATCTCCCTCTCACTGACTTTCAGTCTCATCCTTGCTCCAAGCAGCTTCTCTTTGTCCCACAAATGCCATTACTCAATTAACCCCCCCCCCCGGGTTCATGGTTAGGGGCCAACATATGTATCAGGGCTGAATCACATCTGTCTGTGCTTTTGACAAATGAATGGTTCACACACACATATATGCTGGCACTCCAAGGTGTGACTCAGAAATGATTGGATTCATTAGGGGAAAGGGTGAAGGAAAGCGGTACATGGCAAACGGGAAGGAAGGGGGTGACAGAACAGGGAGAAGCCAAATCATTACTAAACGCTGGTGGAAGACTTAGAACACGGAGGCCCCCAAAAAAGTAAGACAGGCAAGATACAAAGATGGGTGTTACTTAGATGCATTAACAGACTGGCAGGTACTTTTAAATAAGACAGAGCGAGCGGAAAAGGAGAAAACATGAGGACAAATTGGAGACAGCTGAAAGGCAGCACAAAGAGACAGCAAAGAAAAGACAGAAATAGGGAGCACTTTGCTTCATTATGGCAAGTTCCCACTGTTGTCGTCCTTTTATACTGCCATAATGAGCGAGCTCTCAATGTAACAGAGAGATAATGATACATAAACCAAGTCAGGATGACCTTTAGGGAAAAAAATCCATTAATTGGAAAATAAAAAAAATCAAGGCTACAATGCATTTTTCTAAACAGTTAAAGTTATTTTAATCTGAACATGGATTTCTTCTAATGGGAGATGCATTTTGTTAAATTAGGTTTAGAAAATAATGGTATTTTTTCTGCTTATTATTATTCATTTGTATAATTTTTCACAATTAATTTGCAATAACTTTTTATAAACATTGCTTAGTGGTACATCAAAGTTTGCACATTTTATGCATTTTTACAACTTTGATTTCAGAAGAAGAAAGTTATATAAATTCAGGATGTGAACAGTTAGAAAGTTCAAGATCTACAAGTGTGGTAGAGATGGTTTTTTTGTCGGGTTTTTTTTCTATTCAAATGGAGCTGGTGTCCATCTCCAGCAGTCATTGGGCAAGAGACGGTAAACTCTAGACAGGTTGGAAGTCCATCGCAGGGTAACATAAGAGACACAGGATACACACACATACAGGATACACATGCCAACAATGCTACCAACTACTCTACTGTGCAGACTGTATTTTATACAAATTAGTTTTATAATTGCTATTTTAAGAATAAACCTACTTATTTATGTGGATAACACTGCATTTCCATTTCCCATTCATGACTTGGTGAGTCTCTTTTAAAAAGGTGAACTTATTCCATTGTTCATAAAAGTGATAACTTTTTTCTACTGTTTTTCTATCGAGTTAGTGAAACACTGCTACACACACCTTTTGCATGGCAGATTTTTCATATTGCATGGAAGCCAATTCTACTGGAATTATGATACAAGACATTAATGTACAAAGAAAGGGCTCACTCCTTTGCTTTACCCATATTTATCGTATTCCATCAAATTCTATAATGTTCTGTAAAAATGTTAAATCGGAGAGTAATGTGGCTGATCGGTGACTCCTGTATCTTTATTGCGTTGGGTAACTGACAATATACCAAGATACATACCGTATCAGCCACAAAGTCAAATATCCAATCCTACTGTGTATGAACTGGTTAATATAAAGAAAGATTATATTAGGAATATAAGTAACTAATTGCATGAATACTCAGTCCCTATATATACCAGTGCATCTTTACACATGTATACATACTCGCATACACACACACACCCAAACACAAAAAGATACATGCATTTAACAGATGGCTGGTGGTTAAAAGAGTGTGAATGATAAAACCAGCCCACTATTCCTCTGCTTTGTCCATTATTCCACTCCACTGCTTTTAAAGAGTGTAAGTGTGCGTGGATGTGCATGCGTGGGCCTGCGTGCGCGTGTGAGTGTGTGTGTGTTTGCGTGTCCACACATGCAAAGAAATAAATCTGTGTGTGGAGCTTTCACCATGCACCACAAATCTGTGTCTAAGTGAAACAATCTAATCACATCACAAGCATCATAAATGAACAATATTAAAGCTAAACTACCAAAGTTAAGCATTAAAAACAGATATTTAATTTTTGCTCCTTACTACTTTTATTGTCTAAATTCATCAAGTATGACGAGTTCCAGGCAATCAAACTAATGGTGCATAACAGGCCTACTCAAAATATGCCTCGCAAGTAATGTATTACCCATCTGTGTACGTAATCATGTGAAACATGGCGTGTCTGTAACATATGAGGCTGTGTGACATTAAAGGTTATGTTTAAAAAGATTGTAATCTAGATGGTTTATGATGCGTGTGGGCTTTTTTATGTTGGGTGTGCATGTATGGAAGAGATGTGAAGGAGGAGGCAAGTGTCAGCTGCACTTTAATTATACGCACTGCATTCACACATAAAAAGACCTTTTACATTGATAGAAAAGTATCTAATTGCACAGTCATCCTAATTGTCTCATGTAACCTAACTTGTTAATAGTTTTATTCCATAACATGAAGCTAAGAGTCTGAGTGTTTGGTAAGGGATTAAAAAAACCGGAGCAAAAACAGAGACTAGTAAAATCCCAGTCTAAAACGGCAATTGTTTTTTGGAAAAATAAGTTGCAGTTTACACAAACATGATCACAATAAACTAAGTTTGAAAGACACAATGAATCTTATCACAGCAGTAATGTATTTTCAGTCCTATTTTTTCTTCTGTTTTTTTAGACTGATTATTGCATTTTCTTTTCTGTATTTGAATAACATTGTCACAGACTTAATACGTTTGCACAGTTACTTGAACTAAATATATAGAGAAAGAAAGGTTGGTGTGATTTTCAAATTGTATCTCATTTAGATTTAATGTCACCCCACACAGAGCAAAATGTTTTACTGAAGGCTAAAATCTTGTTGTCTTCAGACATAATGTTCAGTGTAGGTCAAATGCTAACTTGCTGAAAGCTTCAGTCTACATCCACTAACTAGAAGTGTTGGACAAACAATGAAGAAGAAAGAAGTACAATATTTTTAATGCTGTTTGCATCCCCACAAACAGATCATTGGCTTCTGTAACTTCAGCAATAAAATAAGGCCTAAATAAGTGGTAGGTCCAACACAAGGTACCATTCATTAGACTGATTTATCCATTAAAATATAGAATTGTGATTTAAAATAGTCCTAATCTATGCAATAGAGGTCATGAATAAAATAACAGTAACAATCAATATTATATTATTTTAGCAGCAGCGTCTATTAGTGTAGCTTTCAATTTTAAATAAAATCAAATAATATTATGCTATGCATTTTTATCTAAAATGTGCAAGTACAATGACATAGTGAAACATATGCTATTTTTAGTCAACGTAGCCATACTGTGAACATTTAACACTGGTCTATGCTTAAACTGGCAAAATGGAATTAAACTCTTTATTATCTCAGAAATTGGCCAAAATTAATATTCATTTAAAACAAATTCTATAGGAGAAAAACTAAGCATGCAGTAACACTTAGACCAACAGATTACACCAGTAAAAGTGTCTGAGTCTGAGAAAGTGCACAAAAAATTTTCAATTTGCATACACAGCTTAAACCTTACTATACTTCTTTATTTAAAAGTGTTTCTGACAATTCATTATTTTTCTCTAACAGACACTAGGAATTTAAATAAATTAATCAGTAAATGAATGATAATTTGGATATTTTTATCCAACTTATTTTAAGGATAAAAATAATTTGAAGTCCCTTTGATTTTTTTAAGCAAATATTTAAATCTGTGATAATGAGGAAATTATTCAGGTCATGTTCCCTGTTAATAGCCAGCCATTTTCCTCACTCACTTCTGTGCTCATTACCTCTTTTATAAAGTTTACCACCACCATGAAAATGAAAACTATAGCCATTAGTGGAAAAGGAAAACACACCAGCTGTTGTTGGCAACAGATGCTCTGAAAAAGTTTATAATTTATATCCGTCTTTCAGTCCACAGAATGCCTTTGTAACTAATAGCATGTGAACACAGTAATACTACAATGGGTAGTAATTCTTCACACAAATGAACCAATTAGGACATTTTAAAAAATCCATTTAGTAATCATGACTGAGAAATGATCATGTGGAAGTTATTTGGCCTCACACATGCACAAAGAACTACATTCGAATAAGTAATTTGGCCAAACTAATCATTAAATACAGATTGATTCCTGTCATCTGTTAATGTGAAGCTAGATTGAAATTTCTAAGACAATTCTCATTTAAGATCATTTTGACTTAACTTGTTTTCTGTCTTCAAACATTTAAATGTTTAGTGAACCATTTATCACATCGGGTGTTCACTTATGAATATGAATCTATGTTTCCGGCTGCAATCCAGAAAGATTACCCAACAAGAAACCTAGAAACTTTGGTGGGTTTTATTTCATATTCTTGATACCCTTTGTCTGTTTCTCCTTCATACCTTTATAATTTTATCCTTCTTCAAATTAATTTATCTGTTTGCAAAACAAGTACAAGCCAATACAAATGAGCAAATTACGACCCTGGAAGACTTATAATCTCTGTAATCCTCCACATGCCCGCTGTCTTCATGCCCACACTGATATAAACGTCACAATTTCACAAGGAGCAAGAGCTTGAGCAACAGCAAGTTAAACCACACACAAAAAATTTAAGTGAAAGCATTGATAAATAAAGATGATGTGCTTGTAATGTTATTCATAACTGCTTGTTCTGGCGTGACAAGATAATGAAGACAATAGACATCAGACAGTCAGTCAGTCAGTATTTTACTGGGTTCTGAGGCAGTTAATGATTAGGCTCTTACCACATTTGATGTGTGTGTGTGTGTGTGTGTGTGTGTGTGTGTGTGTGTGTGTGTGTGTGTGTGTGTGTGTGTGTGTGTGTGTGTGTGCATTTGTGTGTGTACCACTGGTTGATGTGTCAACATTAATTGAACCATGACCAAGATCAAAACAATGAGACTAGAAAGGGATTAGAAAGACGCGCCATGTGAAATACTGAGAAGCCATGATTTGTGTAGGTGGATTCTGAGTCGTTCGGCATTTCATAAAAACATTATGAGCCCAGACTTAGTTCCAGCAAATCCTATTATTTATGTAGGAATTCCAAGTTAGACTTAACAATTATATTAGTATTCTAATAAAGGTTATTAAATTATTATTTTCAGCTGTTTCACACCTCTCTGTCAAATATTGTAAAGTTGTTATTTACCACAAGTTTTGTTATTTTTTGTTATTGTTTTAGGTTACTTTTATTTATAAACAAAAGGGTTATTTTATTTTTTTTTTTATTTAACTATGGATGTGTTACCCATAGTTAAATCTGTTTCTCTCTTTTTTATATATATTTTTAATTTTTTTTTTTGCCCCGATTTTCCCTTTACGACAATCTTACAATGTCCTGCAGTGTGTGGTGTGTTACGTGGTGGTGTGTTGAATATATGCCCGACCTGAAATCGGGCATATATTCAACATTGTCTTAGCCCGATTAGCGCAGCTTGTGGGGTTTTCCCTGACTGGGAGCAAGAACGCAGCCTGTTTAATGTGACCGGTAGCCAATCAGAAAGAGCGGAGACGTAAGCAAGGAGAGGAATCCCAAACAGCTGACATGGCGCACCTGAGAGTCCAGTGGACATCAGAGGTGATATGTGGAAATGTTTATTATTATATGTAAAGGTCATTTTTATATATGTTTATTATACAGTATGTGATTATGTTTATTCAGTTAAAAATGTTAACTATGAAAAAACATAACTCACCTCCAAATCATAGTGCAGTCTTTTATCAAACGCCTTTTCTTTTTGTTTCGTCTTTTATCACGTAGAATGAGTTCACAAACTATCACTACTGTTTCTACATCGTCATCCGTGTTTGATTATTCTAAATGCACATATGGTATGTTGGGGGTTTTACTGTATTTTCTTCTGGATTCGGGATGTTCGTGAGTGGAATTGGTTCATGTGTGGTGTGTTGCTCCTGCCGGGCGGTTGGACACACGAACCGATCGAACCTGTTGTACTTTTACCGGCTCGTGTCGTGTGTGGTCACAGAGGTTTGGAAAATCGGCCGACAATCCTTAAATCGTGCCGTGTGAATCAGACCTAAAACTCACATGCTCTACTCCTCTCATCTCGTCTCGACCACTGCGATAACGCTCTCGGACTCTGGTCGCTATGGTAAAGTTTACATATCCCTTCAAAATAAGCTACAGATGCGCCACAAAAACGAACATTTTACTTTCGTGAAAATTTTAACTCACGATAACGACTAATGGGAGCCCTGAGCTTGTTTCTCTGCAACAAGACAGTCCCATCTGGGAGTGATGAGACAATGACACCCAAAGTGTTGCTTATACACAGGGTGCTTAGTCTCTACGTGGCAAAGGAGTTTGAAGGCTTCATTGCCTCATTAATGAGCCGGTCACCATATCATGCAGAGCGGGCTTGGAATGTGGGAATCACCTACCGGGATAAATCCATTCTCCTGTCTCTTCTCTGGGCCTTTTCCCCTTCACAAAGAAACTTTCTAAAGACATCTGATCTGTTTCTGACTAATTTTGCTGATTGTGGGCTCAATGTTGGCACGCAAGACGTAACCGAGAGAATCCAGTTAAAGGATTTTCAAAATAAAAGATCCTCCAGACTCAAATAATACATACAACCGAAATATTTAATTGTTTCTTGCATGGCCTGGTACCAATTGGTCCGGGGTTTGGGGACCACTGCTGTATAGGCTTGACTCAAGCCTCAATCAGTCAAGCAAAAGGGTTCAAAATTGTTTCTAGAAATATGACTGGATCAACATTTAAGTCCTATGTTGATTACAGGATGTGTTAGATTGCACTAATCATCAAATATGGTGAATAATCATTTCAAACAAGTCTGTATTTATATGCACTAAATTAGATAACTGATAAAACAAAAGCACATGTACACTTTCAGTTCTAAAACTTTTGAAATTTAACTGGACCTCTACTCCTCTACTCTTCTTGCTGTTTTTGTGTCATTTCCTAAGCCTACTTATCAATAGATCTTTGAGGGCAACTTGGTTCAGATATATTTTCCTTTCCAAGTGAGAAATCAGGTCACAAAGGTTAAGTGAATGAGCAGGAAGGATAACATCTCTTGCTTTACTTTCTCCTTTCTCGCTCAAACACACACACATAACCGTATTATAGTCACCTTTGATCCCTCAGCCTTTCCAGTGAAGTGGCCAACTGGCGAGAATAATATTGACCTTCTACTAAAGAAAGCATTGCTGCTTATTGCTTTCACAGATCGCACTGGTTTCATTTGGTGGATATCACACTGTGTGTGCACGGGGATATACAAGAATAATGAACGCTTGAATTCAAGGTCTTGAGTAGAGTGGCTCTGAAAGAAATGGCCTAGACTGCTCTGCAGAAATTACTGATCAACTTGTTAGGCCAATTACATTCACAATGAAGTTTTGAGACATTAAACATCTTTTAGACCTCAGTAAGTTATTGAGGAATAACATTTTCTTACTGGCCATCAAACAATGTATAGGATACCAGGAACTGCAAAAGCAACAGCAATACAATGTTTAGTGTCTAACTTTTTCTCAGTATTAAAAAGAGCCCCATAGTATTATGCTACAAAAAAAGAGGTTATGAGGATTTCTTAAGGCTAAGTATGAAATGACATTGTAGGAAAATGTCAAGCAATATTATTAAAAACAAGGTTTTGTTTTTGTTTTTTCTTTACCCCACAATAGACATCCTCCCGCCTCATTAAATTTTCATTTGCCACCAGAGACCTACTGCGGACCATAAGTCCAGCTATTGGATACCAAACAGGGCTCAACATTAATGGTTTCCCTCTTTCAAATAGCAGTTAAATTTTGTGTTAGGGCACATCAAGCATTTCGCATAGTTGTCTGAGCCATCAAACCTAAAAACTTTTATATCCTTTTCAATTTATTTCTTTTGAAAGAAAAAATTTGAAGTTTTCCAGTAGGTGTTCATGAAGCTTTTAACTGAGTTTAACAAAGGATGTTTATAGCTTGTGCAACCTGTAGCCTGCTTAATTGGAGAGTTTGATATAAATGGCATTGCGTCTTTAACATTAGTAGTGACAAATGTCACTGACTAATGACTTCAGCCATACTGAAGGGATTTTGTGCATGAACAAGGTCATATCACAGTATCTAAATTGGTTTTAAGTCAAAACTTTAAACTCAGCCTCTCCAAAACATCCACTTTTTTTTTTTGAGTCATTCAGAAGTGCATTGCTGTTGTCCTTTGGACTGTTGTTCTGTTGCATAAACAAAGTCTAATTGGCCTTAAGCAAAGCAGCTCCAAGCCCTCCAACTACCACCACCAATTTATATAAATAAATTATAATTCCAATTATTTTATTTAGACTCAGAAAACACAAGTTATTAGTGCATTAACAGTGAAACACAATCTGTGATGTGTAGTGTTGTACACTTGACGTCATTGTTAAGTAATCTTAGCCTTGTAAAGAGAAGATCACTTATTCTCATACATTAAATTATTTATTAACAATGGGACTATTTTGTTTTTATCTTTAGTGTGGGCACATAGGTGATGTAAAACCACAAAATAAGCATTAGGTCAGTGGTTAGTTTATATTAGTATTATAACGTGGCTATGAAAGTATTTCTGTGTACCATGCACAAACATTTAGATAAGGCTTGAGAAATATAAACTCTTCTTAGTCCTTAAAAAGGGTGTAAAGCTATTAAAACCATCTGTCTACTTTACATGTGATTTATATCATTTCACTGCAGTCTTTTATGCATTCTGACATTTTTCATGCTGTGGTAGTTAAATGTGTAAGATGTCATTGAATTCCTCATGTGAATGTGGCTGGGTATAACCGGTAGTCCTTGAGAAGGGTAAAGGAACAATAAACCTTGTCTTTCTTTAGCACTTGAAATATCAGCCATTAGCCAAATTGTGAGTTATATTTCGCAAGGTTCTTGCCTCAAAGGTAAATCACACAGACAAGGACTATCCATCTATACTAAAAGCTAACATGTAACACAGAAAGTATTTTAAAACTAGTACACCTTATGTAAATCAGAATCCTCAAACTACAAACCAGATTTTTACTTGCATTATAAAAACATATAACAAAGAACAGGACCTTTTTTCCTCACTCTCTGACATGAAATCAGACCAGCTTTAGATCAGTAAGGATTGCATTTGCTAAATGCAGGAATGATGAGTAAAATGATCTGTAGATTTATTTATTTTTTACTAATTCAGAGGTTTACATACATTTTATTAATATTTAATAAGAACTGCCTTTCAAACTTAATGACTAAGTATCATATAATTCAACAAGTTTCTCAATAGTTCATTGAAATTCTGCAGGGCACAAGTCTTTTCCACAGCAAAACATCTACAGAACATGATGCCGCCACCCCCCACTTCCCAAACAGGATAGCTTTGAAAGCTTTCTCCTTTTCCTTTTTTCCTTTTCCTCCAACTATAACAGCTGCCATACTATCATTAGACCATTAGATATGTATTCACAAATCACAAAATTTTGTTCCTGAGTCTACTTACAAAGTGTCATATGGGCTTTTACAGTGCTTTTGGTGTAATGGATTCTTCCTCATTAAGTGGTCTTATAGCCCATGATGCAAAAGGACCAGTTTAACTGTGAATCATGTAATTATCTTACCAACTTCTGTCAGCATCTTTACAAGGTCTTTTGCTGAGTTCTGGGTTTGATAAGCACATTTGTGCATTTTTGACCAAAACATGTTCACCTCACAGTCATAAAATCCATCTCTATCCTGAAAGAGATAATGGTTGGACACTCATGTAGTGCTTATAAAGTAAAGGTATATACTGTTTTAACAGACAAAGTGGCAGTTTCAGGGATCTGGATTGTACTACAAAAAAGTTTCTTTTTTTTTTTTCAAAGGAATACATAACTATGTTTTACTGTCACAAGATTTTTCCTTCCAAATGCTGTATTTGTGTTTGGAAAATGACTGCAGGGTAAAAATTTATGTTTTGATAGTAACAATGGCAGCTAAGCAGGGTGAAGGTGTGGTTCTCATTGTGAATACATAACAATGTGCTTTGATCTTTAATTGTATTTACTTTTCAGACTATGTGGCAATACCCCTGACCATAATTTATAAAGCTAACAATGTTTCTCAACAACCTCTAAAATACTGTTAACCTTTCAAACAAGCAAGTCAAGTTCTAGATGCAGATGAGATTAAATAAATGCATTAGGAAATACACTTCCAGCAATGTAAATAAAAAATGCTGATGGAAATCCAAATTTTCTGCTTACTTCTCAGTTTCTGTGGCATAAAGCTCTGAGTGGGCTTCAAAAATAAAGTGCAAAACATTAAGGTACTGGAGAAAAAAGGTGTTAGTGGGAGTGTGAGTGTTGGAGGGGAGTGTCAATGTATGGTGATCTAAAAGCAAACATGTAAAACATACAAAGAAAAATATAAAAAACTGGTATAACCTTGGTAAAAAGAAAGTCAATTCTCTTTCTGTTTTAGGGTTTTACATATCTGGACATCTGCTCTTTACCAAGATCTCAACTTGTTTAAATCTAAACATATGTGCACAGAAGCGACCATTAACTATCCATTAAAGCAGAAACAAAAACTGGAAAAGGTCAGTGTATAAGAACTGGCACACACAGCCAAATATCTGGAAAAACAAACCAATTGGTTGTTTCAAAATTTCATCCACACAAAAACTCTGCCTTACATCACCAAAAATTATTACTTTTGAAAACTCTGACCAAAGTGAAGATTTGAGAAAATGCTGTATTTGTGTTTGAGTCTCTACATGGAAGTTTTAGGATCTCACACATCAGGTCACTGGGTGGCTAAAGTTGGTAGAGTGTGCGCATGATGTACAGAGGCTACAGTCCCTAATGTGATTGTCCTGGGTTTGATTCCCAGTATCTGCTATTTACTGCATGTTTTCCCCATCCCTCCTACCCATTTCCTGTCTATTTACTGTAAAACAAAGGTCAGTAGAGCCTAAAAAAATCTTTAAAAAAAAGAAAAACAAAAGGATCTCTGAGTCATGGTCTGCAACAAATAGTGAGGCACTAACATCACATGTGCAATCATTGTTATTGAGTTTGCCTAGTAATGAATTAAGGAAAAATTAATGCTATATCAGAGGTGCAGATTTTTACATCGGCCCAGACGCTATTTGCTTGCAAGCCCAACTGTTCCAATAAGTTGAAGTGCAAAAGAGACAGCTGTTTTACTCCAACTCTCCCCTCCAACAAAGAGGTACAAATAAAATTGTCTTGCCTTCTCCCAAACTTAAATTGACAGATGGTTGCACATTTTCCTCTGGAGTACTTTGGGGTACCAGGGAGTTCATGGTTGATGCAATGACTGGAAGGTGCCAAGGTTCTGCGTCCGTTAAACAAGCCATAATCACCAACCACTATAGAAAAAGGCTATTCTTTTTCTCCCACCTTGATGCAAAGAAAATTTCCCTAAGGGGACAATAATAAAGTGATACTTACACTGATACCGATATGTTGACTGTAGGCTGACTAGTTAAGTTATTTGGTCCAGGTGTATTGGACTAAGGATGTAGCTAAAACTTCAATTTGTTTTGAAATGGCCTTCTAACTCTAAACCGATCGTTAGACACCGAAATTAACTATCACTGTGGTCTTCAATTGGCATTGTGCTCCAGATTAGCAGACTTTCAAAACTCAGACATGCTGACGATAAATGAAACATCAAATAACTGATCAAGCAACTTAAATGCACCTGATTAGTGGCACCTGGGTGCTATCTGTCCTCCTAAAATATATCAAAGCAGGAAGGGTGCAAATAGATTTTTACTCAATGTTTCCCTATGGTTTTGGTTTTACTTGATAAATAATGACATGGTTAATCGATTATTTATGTCACACACTCAAGGTTCAGATTTAAAAATCCGGTAAAGGCTATTTAATTTTATTTAAGAGTATTAAATCATTTTCATAGAAAGAGGAGTTACTTTCATTTTACCTTGATTTATTTACCACTTATCAATACATATCGGATACCATTGATTTTTTTTTTTTAACTGCATTTTGACCCGTGACTTTAGCAGACTTGAGCTCTCCTCTGTTTTTCTTATGATAATAAATCCAAAGCCAGGCAGACTGCCAACAGTAAAACACTCATCTGGGATCAGGAACCATTTATTCATTTCAGCTCAGTAATACTACGAGAGCCTGGCTTCAGAATTCAATGAATATTTCACTTTCATTTTATATTCAATCTCTGGTGCTCAGGAATGTGCACTGCTGGGTGTCATTTGTGCATTTTTCTGGTTTGTGTCAGTGCATCAGCCTTGCTTATGATGTGTGTGCTTTTCAGGAAGTAGTTTGCTACTCATCATCTGATCCAAGCATTACGATGTGTTTGGTTTTTTAGGTTTGACGTGCTATATTTGATTCTGGTGCTGCTTAAGTATTTGTCCCCAGCGTTATTTTTATTTTTTCATCAAAATAAAATATATATATAGATATATCTATATATCTATATATCTATATATATATAGATATATAGATATATCTATATATATATAGATATATATATATATAGATATATATATATATATAGGATAGCTTTATGCTAACTGCTTTCTCTTTTAATCATATCCAGAAAGATATGGTTAATATATACATATGGACATTATTAACATGATTAAAAGATAAAGCAGTTAGCATAAAGCTTTCCTTCAAAAATGTAAATTTATGGGAAATAGGGAACTATTAACACTGATCAATTTTTTTTATATCTTGTTTTTCTTCTTCTTCTTTAAAAGAAATCAGTACTTGGCTACATCAAGGCTCATCTATTTAAATCATCTATCAAAACCGTATGACTGGATTTGATGTAAGTTGCCCATTAAAACTTTAGAATAATCTAGAAATATATCACAACAATACTATGTCAGGTGTACACAACATATGAAGATGCATTTTGGGAGGAGAGACTTCCAGATGCTCCCATAATTCATACAATCGATCAAAATAAGTCTTACTCCTCTTACACCATTTGTCAGGCTACAGCACCAAACACACTTATTGGTATGCGCTAAAACAACAATAAATCAAATTCACTTTTTACTACAATAGCATTACTACACACAAAAAAAAACATTTGAAGAACCTTTAACTAAAGCAGGAAAATTTAATAAATTAATATTTTTTATAATGAAAATAAATCACAATTATTCGCAACCCTAAAGGTTCAATAAAAAAAGTAACATTTAGTTATATCAAACTTGATCAGGGAAACTTTTAATCAGAAATGAATTAAATTGAAATATAAAATGAAACAAAGACCTTTTATGTTATGTAAATATGTGGTCATTAGATAGTTATAAATAGCCTTTGCTCATGTCTAGACACAGAAACATAACTCAGAATTTTAAAATAACCAGAACTGTGAGAAACGAGGCTGGAAAAGGGCTCAAATTTACAACCACACAAAGCAAGTCCCCATTGTCAAGTACAGTGGAGGATCTGTGATGCTGTGGGTCTGAGCCTTTTCTAGTGGATTTGGGAGCCTTGTCATGAAATTTGAAATAAAATGGCATTTAAATGAAAAAGAAATCTTTGAAACAAAAATACTCAGAGAACTGAAAATGGGCCATCATTGGTTCTTTTGAATGCTTATCGCAATTGACAAAGTTGTATGCTTTAAAAAAGAAGGCTGTACAAAGTATTAAAACCATGAAAAACTATTTTTGAGTCACCAGTGAGTTAAAAAAAATGTTTTTCTTACAGTCGGATTTTATTTTCAATAAATTAATGTACTGAAATATTTTTTTTCTCTTCAATGTCCCATCTAAAAATATGCTAGTGTTAAAAAAGGGGGAAAAAAAGACTTTTTCATCTTAACATCTTTTATCTTAGTGATGAAAGCAAATGTTGAAGATACGGCATGTTACCACAATACACCAGTCCAATTACATGTAACGCATTACACAAAAATAAATCAAATCTGTGTACAAGATTTTATTACATCGTTTGCCCTTATCTTACCAGGCAAGACAATAGCAAACTACTTCTCATTTACAACACCAACCTGCAGAACAGTAAAAGCAAGTAACACAAACATAATAAATTACATAGACACTTTTAATTCAAAGGAAACAAACATCAGTTAAATTTAGTATGTACCAATTGGAACTGCTTTTATTTTGTAATCTTATTTTAAAAGCAATGTCTTTCTTATTCTGTACAAGCACCTTTTGTCATGAGTTGTGATGTAGGTGGTGAGGCAGGATGCTGTAGACCCAGGTTGAGGTGAATAATGATGATTTAATAATGAAAATGTGACACAAAAATACTCCAAAAAAGGTCCAAAACCCAGGCAGCACTGCTGAGCGGAAAACCAGGGCTCAACACAGGTAGCGACTGGTACACGGTTGGACAGCAGACGATGGACTGGGAACAAGGACCCGACCGAGACGCAGAGACACAGGTGACACTAAATACACAAGAGGTAATCAAGGAACGAGACACACCTGAGAACAATCAAGGGGAGGACAGGACAGCGACTCAAAGACGCAGAAACTCAAAATAAACACACAAAGAACTCAAATCACAACACCTTTTATGCTTACTACAATGAATCTGAGCCTTTGTGAGGAAGCTCTGCGCATGTTAACAGAGAGAAAAGCAAGTTGCCCCTAGAAATAGATGTGAACTGATACAGAATGTAGTTTTTAAGAAGACAGAGATCAGATTTTTTTATGTAATGAGCTCCTTTTGTAGAGAACTGTCTGTGTGTTCTTAAAAATTACAACGTGAATTTAAATCAGCAAACAAACTGGTAAAGACAAAGCTTTGCTTGATTTTAGCAACTGTTTTTGCAAAATAATATTGTATTAATTAAATAAAAAAGAATTTAAATGGGATATGATACCATCTCATTGTCCAGGTGCAATGCCAGAAGAAGACAAAATTATATACTTTAAAGAAAAGCAAATGTTCCAGATCTCAACAGTCACAGCTGTTTGTGGAAAAAACAATTGCCCAGCTCTCCTGTAAGCTGTACAGTTTCAACAAAAGTGGAGCTTTAGACAACTCTGGATAATAAAGAATTACAAATTAAAGCAAAGCACAAGTGAAATCTTGCCATCAGCATGAGTTCAAACTGCTCCATGTTACCCTTAAAACCATGGCAACAAGTTTTTGCAATACATGCACTCCCAGCTCAGATGCTGGTGAAATATTTTGCTCTTAAAAACTTTATAGAAAAGACCGTTGTTGAATTAAGAAAAGAATCCTGACTCATGTTTAACAAGAAAGAGAAGGCTTCTGTGCTTTAAGGTGCTTAAGGACAGAAAAAATCCCAACTTTAGCAACTTTGATATTAATTAGTGCAGGAAAATTCCCATATATTCAACTGAATTTAGACCCCCCTATGGGCATACAGTGTGAGGCAAGGACACAAAGATACATTGTGCACTACACTTTCTAGCCAGCAGGTTCCTTGGCTTTTTTAAGAAGTGACCTAAATGAAAAATTCAGTTCACCATAGGAACCAAGCTCATTAAAAAGTGTTGACTCTGTTTAATTTGAAGAGCCATACAGTGAGATTCATTTGATGTCCTAAGCCAGAAAGTCTTTCATCCAGGCTGTTTATCACATCATACCATACTCTATGACAGAACTCTCAAAAATAGACTTTTCCAAAGAGTTAAGAAAAAAAAAAAACAGTCACATTCCTAGAGGGGGAATTAAGAAAAAAAAAAACTAAAAATATATGGATTTGGTTTGCCTCAAGTAAATGGTAATGGTATTCCCTTCTGCTGAAGGCAAGTTAAAACCTTTACCTTTGAATTTTGCAAGAGAAGCAATATTCTATCCGAGGGAATAGCTTGTGGGCTAGAGCAGCTCAATAAACTGCAGTGTGAACATGCATACATTTAAAGTCCAACACACAAAATATACCGATAGCTGCATATACACTTTTCCTTCTTTGCAGTGTATTAAGCTGTCTCAGTGACTACTTAGTAGGTAGGCATTAAATGTGTTATACCGACAAATCAGTCGTATAAAATATTTGAAGATTAATGCAGGTTTTTTCTGAAACTGTCTAGACGGTATGAACATCTTAGCTATGCAAGCCTGTTTTGAGATAACCATCAATTTTTGGCAAATAGACCATCTAAAGAGTTCCTCCACAATTTCGTTTCAAAAGCCCATATGTTTTTTATATAGGCTCAGATTTATCAGTTAGTTTTTGGAACACTTTTAATGCAAATGTTAAAGTTCACAATTAATTTATGGCAGCTATTTTAATAGTGGTCTGAGTTGAAATGTGCAACATGTGAAAACTGGAAATGGGAAGGAAAAATGGATGGGAAAAGGGTAGGGAAACAGATGCTTGGATGGGTAGAATGGCAAAAACCAAAAGGCAACTTATTTTGGAATATTCAGACATATATCTTGTGGAGTCATGTTCATGGGGCAATGGTAGAATCTAAGTGGAAGCGTCAAATGCCATATTATGTCCAGTCTTTATATAGTAAATCAGAAAAGCGTTAGAGAAACAACTATAGTAAAAGAAAAGAAGGCGGTGTAATAGGAGAGGAAGATGTGGAAATGACAAAAGGACAAGAAGAGCTAATCACAGGTGAGTAGATGCAGCTGGAAGGAGAGAAGAATGGCAGGGTGAGGGGAAGGGATAAAACCTGAAAAAGACATTAACATTAAACTGAAAGAATCACTAAACTCGGGAAAGGAGTTAAGTGATTTAGTGAGTTTTCTTTCCCGAGTTTAGTTTATTCCTCGTACTGAACTAATACAAGGAATAAACTAAAATAAGATCTAAACAATCACAAACATAAATGAACAAAAAAGTAAAAATATATATATATATATTCTGGGAAAGGCAATACGTTGCCATACTCATTTTCTTTTCAAAACATTTACAGACCCATATGATAATTAAATCAAATTCCTTACCTTTCAAGATTTCAAGAAGGTATGGAAATTGTAAATTTACATTAATAATTACTAAGGACCATTTACATAATTTGAATGTTAATTCCTTCCTTAAGAAGAATTCACACAATGTACACATTCTGCCTTACAGCTTTCTTACCTTGTCTTTGTCCTCGACCAAATCACTGAGGATGTCATCAGGGTCCAGTATACCCCCATCACAGTACTCAACATGATGGGTTCGAATAACAAAATCTCCCTCCTAAGATAAAGAACACAACTGAAAATCAACAAGCTGCAAACAATTGATATCTGCTGTTAGACAATAACTGAAATATAATTTTTCATTTATTTAGCCTTTGAATTTCAGCTATTTTTAAAATCTCATTAGTTCTCCCATAAAGTCCCATATATTTGTCAATTTCAACTGCAGAGGTCAAATGAAGAAAGTGTAAATAGCCACCAGCTATCTTTATCCCGGTGCACCGTCATTGGTGTCAGTTTATAGTCATAGTTCACAACTTTTGGTCCTTTCCACTGTTCTTGAGAAAAGTTGTTTGTGAAGAAAGGTTAAATGTGCTTAAACAACTCATCCATCTGGCTGTTTGCCCTTTTAATCTTCACACCAAAGTTAATTGTTTCATATTTTTATTAAAAAAAAATAACTGCACATAAATTGCTTCTTAACAATCGGCATTAAGACACATTGAAACTGCTATTAAGAACTGTTGCTGATGTGCAATTTCCAATTTATTTCTATAATATTACAGTAGAACTATGGCATTCGTCGGACTAGTGGACCAAAACCGCCTGCAAATCGCTAAAAAGTCCACAAGTACTTGAGAACCCCTATAAAAATGCTTATAACCACCTATTTCAATAGCTCAAACATTAAATATACCTTAATATACATTAAAATGTACAGTGGAAACCATCTTAGCACTACCAAAGATGATAAGATCTGCAGTCTTTTATCTCTACTATTGGGAATTAGTAGAAAAAATATTAAAATAGTAAAAGACTGGCAAGGAAAATGAATGGTGCTTTTGGATTGGCAGTTTTGTAAATGTTAGCCAATAGCATGGCAAGTAGCACTATCCTAGCTCCCCAAGTTGCATTTTCTTTTAAATATTTTACATAAATCATCAAAAAAAATAAATAAATCTGTGATTAGGTCAGTTTTCCATGATCAAATGGAGTTACATTGCCCTGACAAAATTTGCAAACAGTGAAACAGTTAATAGGTGGGTATGAACATAATAACTAATTTTAAATTAAATAATAAAGGTTAGCAAAAACACAGGTTTTTCTTTTGGTGGAGAAATAAATGCGTAATATTGCCACGCTGTCAAGTGGCCAGACTAAACATGTCAGCGTACGGTGAAAGAGAGAGCTGCTGCCCTATATCTCTGGAAGCATGTCACAAATATTTCACTGAGGCAAAAAGAAACTGTCAGCTCTTGAAAACGTCATTTGTCTCCTTCCAAAAAAGAATATAGCCAAACTCAAACCATCCACGAACAACTTTATCTACTGCCTGCAAGCTTAAACAGCCTTCTCTTCTTGACCGGCCTCCCCTCGGTTCCTTTGTTTCCAACCTCCACACATCTTCCACATCTTTCTCTAGGTGCCTTGTACAGATTACGACTCTCGCCTGGCCCATTCTCTTTCCCTCCTAACCCCCTTTTCTCTGCTGTGTTGGGTCTGTGATTAATGACACAGACACAGAACTGGACAGCTGACTACACAGAGCTAGTTGTCGAACAACATATTGAGACAACAACAACACGAGCGCATACACACACATCCTAAAAGCCGCACACAGCCTACAGAAAGGTATCCATCAAAATATTACAGGTAGCTGCGTCATTAAATCTTTCTTTCAGGGTCAGGTGCAAGGAACAGAGGAGCCACTCTGTGTTCCTGTACATGCCTCTAAAGGCCAATCCACACAGAACGCAAACTTAACTGCATCTTATTTCACAGAACTAATTTAATTTGAGCACACAGACACAAAACTAAGACTGTTACAGTTAGGACATATTGGTTCTGGCAGGTACATGTCATGTCGTACATGTCTTAATGTTGGACATATCAGCTTCGTTATATCTAATCTAAAGATGGCACATTGTCTATATTACATTGTAATTGCCATAAAAGGCAAAAATATTGGGTCTGATTACATTTTTGAAAGTGTTCTGATGTAAGCGACTTTGCTAAGCAAAACACTACCTGCGTTGGAAAAGTTAAACTGCACATGATCTACAAAACACATCATTCCCATAGTAGTACATAGTGGTGATAGCATCATGATGTGAGGGTTTCTGATTAGAGCCGATGGGAATATGAATTGAGCAAAATACAGAGCAGTCCTGGAAGAAAATTTAAATGGAGAAAACATGGAGCAGAAATTTTTATTCCAAGATGACAACATTCCTATAAATACAGCTTCAGTGCACTGGCTTATATTAGAATGGTCCAATCAAAGCACAGATTTAAATACCTAACTTCTGACTGAGGCTCAGCTATCTTGCAAAACGCTTTCAGATGTAATTACATTAAAATGTAGTTGTACTGACAAAAAAGGGGGTGAAAGCACACCTATTTTTATTTGTAAGATAATTAGAAATTATATGAGATTTTTTTTTTTTGCTCTTCACAATGATGCAGCACTTACAGTATGTGTTAGTTTAGAAGACACACCACACATTTACCACACATACTGTGTATACAGCTCATCCAGAGAAACAGAATTTACTTGCAAAAGCACAATAAAAATGGGGAACTAAATAGAACTAAATTCATTGAAATTAGTTATTGTAAAGTGACAAAATGTAAAAATGCATATAAATCTATACTGCATTTGTATATCACATTGCATGTTTAGTAACTTGCAATAAAGTACTCTCACATAATCTCTGTCCACGCATTTTTACCACTGAAAATCAAAGCATTTCACCAGTTTTTGTTTTACAGCTGGTGGAACGTGGGTTTACTTAGCTTCTCATAATTCCTGCTTTCCTTTCCAAATAAACTGTGGTGTGCTGCTGTGAGGTTTGACACCAAGCCAGTTTACACATCATCAACACTGTGAACTGATAGTGCCTGGCATATGTTCAGGTTTTTTTAAATTTTAGAAGAATTTTGAAGCCCAACTTTGACACTGACACAACTGCATTGGCAATATTACATAACTTCACATTCTCAATCCAGCCTCAACGTCAAACGGTGCTAACAAAATCTACATATTCATCTTGACTCTTCTTTGGCAAAAAGACATGCTAAACATAAAATTATTTTTATTCTCCAAAAAGAAGTGAGAAGAGAAGGTTGTGCACTTTTCTGTAACAATTTTCTGCAACCTGTATGGTTTCTTATAATGATTACATATTGAATATGTTTATACAAAGAGAAAAAAACTTCAGAGGAGTATAACTTTTTGACTTTATGATTCTTTGTATATTGATCAACCACAAAACTTTTAATTAGCTCTAACTTCTAGCAACATAAAATTACAAGGAAAGTTCACTTTTCTTTGTGCTAAAGTTGAGTTTTGCAGGCAATAACCTGCTTGTAGAGAACCAATAATGTTTTATCTCCATGAAGCAGTGAAAAATGTTGTGGCAGAAGTTATTTGCATTACACCAACACCCTCATTCCTTTGGTGACCTGCAACTGTTTTTAGGTCATCAACCGCCCCTTTGGATCTCTTCCTAAAGTAGGGAAGGCACAAAGCTAAAAGTTGAGAAGTTAGAGGGTGACAGTTAGAAGTGAAGTGATTTAGATTAAAAATGTGTCAGGAATCCTAATTATAAACAAAGAGAAAATAAAAAGATAAAATGAGGTCAAACATGAGAATCATAAACAGATCTAATGCAAAAATAAACATGTCTTTGTAAATGAAATTTTTGACTTTACAGTGCAGTTTGGAATTTTACATTTGGAATTTGTCTTTTTGAACAGCTTGCCCATACTGTCTCCAAGAATCGGATTTCCTACATGGTCAGAAAGCTCAGTGTGACGGCTGAGTGCAAGCTACCGCATCCCATCGAGTACAGAAAGGTTGGTGGTAGGTTGATTTAAGAGAACATTAAAGCACTGCTCTGTACCTAAGTCAACAGAACAGAATGAGGAATTCAACACATTCCTGCGGTTTGTCTGAAGAAAATAGGGCACGAGTCTCCTCCCTGTCTCTCCTTCATTCTCAAATATAATTGCCTGTGACCTGGAAGGAGCCAGAATGTTTTACAACTTTATGAGCTTGTTCTTTCAGGTTTCTTCTCCATTGCTATCCAACCTAGTGGAAATATTGCTTACCTGTCTTCCAAGCAAACATCTTTCAGCAAAAAGATGTTTTTAAAGGGATTCTTGATGTTTAGCAGCTCATTCTTTACCCATTTTCATAGCATTTTAAAGGAGGATAAAGCCATGGTAAAATTTAAAGTACACACATTTTAAATTATATGGTTTTGGTTTTGCAATTTTTTTGTGTTTTTTTCTTACAATTCAACACATCAATAAGATATACTGATCACAGTATGTTTTGATGTTTGAAAAACATGCAAGTATGAGAAGTTTTTATTAAGGGGAATTTTTACTGTAATATTTAGATTTTTTGTGTGTGATTTCAGCCAGGGATTAGAAATTCTTAAGATTTTTGGATCGTGTTTGTTTCCAAAACTATTTCCAATTTGTCTTTATCTTTGTTTTATTAAAAAAATGTATGTTGAACTTTGTGATGTGTCTGTGTTTTTAATCTTGATGTTAACGTCAAATCATTTTACGACCTAGAAATAACAATTCAGAGAGTTAATGATCACATCCTTTTACAATTATAGTAGTTCTTAGACAAATTTCCTTCAACTGCTCAAACACACAAATGATCAGACACACAAAAGGACAGATGGCTAACCTGTTGCAGGGGGAAAACTGGCAGTGGCCAAATCAAAGCAAATATTAAAAAATAAAATAAAAAAACAGGCAAAGCTCAGGAACTATAGTCATGTACACTGAAAAAAAAACTAGCATTTACATTATTGTGTTTGGTCAACTAAAGAGGAAACTGTAAGCTGTTATAATGAGCCTCACAACTATCTTAACAGACAGGTCCCTACCGAAAAGTTGGACTTATACCTGTTTTCAGTAGGCAGCAGACTTTTGACTGTAGAAAACAAACAAAAAAATCCTGCAGAGTCTCATCCATCGATGCTCCTTACAGCAGGTGACCATACTGTTCTGTGATTTGACACCCATCTTTCCAAACCATGGAAGAAGACACAAAAGCTAATTAAGCATGGCAAAATACAGATATAATTCAGGCTATTCATGATACTATTTTGCAAGTCAGTTCAACTCAACTTTATGTATAAAGTGTCAATTCATAACAAATGTAGTCTCAAGGTACTTAAAAAAAATTTCAATTCAATCATAGATACATTCCTATTTATCAAAATTATCCCAACAGATAATTACAAAGAAATAAACGGATGACAATTGGATGGTTCATCCCAATGGAATCAATATGGAAATCGGAAAGTTGCCAAGCAACAAAGAGAGTCAGCTGATAAAGCAGATGGATTGCTTGGTTGCATGTTAAAAATTAGTGGAGGTAAACCTCTTTCCGTCATAGTGCAGGACTGTGGTACACAAGGGTTATGTAACTTTTTTGTTGTAAAATTAAACAACATAAAAAGTGTTTGTTTCAAATAGTTTAACTTTGACTTCATGCAAACTCAAGGCAAAGCAGAACAACTTCCTCTTTGAAAAATTACAAAATAATTAGGCTGTATGGAGTTAACATCTTCACCCAGCATGACACTGTTGAACACCAGCTGGTGTTTGTTAACAAACAAGTAGCATTCGGTTAGAAATTCTGGTGGAGTCCTTGTAGCATATTGGATGGTATTTGTTCAACAAAAATTATGTCTTCTTTTAAGTATAGAAAATAAATTTTAACAAAAACATCAACTGAGTTTCTGATATTTCTCACTCCATTGCCACCATTTTACAGAAAACCTAAACTCTGTGGCCTGCTTCCTAAAAAAGCAGACCGGTGGTCCTTAGTCTTCTGCATGATATTCTTGCAATAATTTGTTGTGGAGCATCCTAGATAGCAGCTTAAAGTGCTAATTTTCTATCATGGCTTGCAAAAAATTAGAATATTGATCCCAGGTTACTTTCTTTATCCAACTTCATCTGTGATGTTTGAAACATAAAACTTCAGTATGAATACTTACTATACCTATGGATAAATTAAGAAAGAGTTCCCCAATTCTTAATTTAAAAGTGTGAAGGTGCAACACATGTAAAGGTGTGTTTATTTTTTTTAATGTGATCAAACAAAAACAATATAGGAAAAGTACAAATATGTTATATCTATTAAAAAACATTGATTTCGAGTAGATCAGTCTATTGATAAATTACCCAAAGTTTGTTTTGTCTGTCAATACAAAAGCCAGTGTTGCTGCATACTGTTTTAATGAAGTGTAGTCTTTTACAACAAAGCTCACTCTGAACCACATTCAGTGGTTCAGAGTTATAAACAGAACAACAAAGTAACGATCGACTGGTTTCATTTCCCACCTAATCACAACTGAACTAGACACAGTAGGTACTGTTTTCACAAATTTTCAGAACTTCCTTTTAATTAAAACCTAGGAAAACTGTAACATTCAAAAAACAATCAGCAGTTGGTCACATTCGAAAACCCCCAGGAACACACTCTGCTGTTTCGTCAAAGTCAATTAAGAAAGTCCGTCAACATTGTAATAACTTCCTGGTGACTCCCGGTGAAAACAGCCTCCTCTTGTTTCTTTTCTCTCCTTCCTCCCTTTCTGGCGCCTCTTCTTCTTCTCTGCGCTATGCAAGCAAGCTACCTATTTGAAAAACTTATTGATTTCCCCACAGTGACCTCTTTGAATATTACTGTTTGAAAAAATATTAGTATTTTTCTCCATACAGCCACACACTCTTCCACAACAAATCCGCATTCATAAATCAAGACTGATAGCTCTAGTTCCAGAGCTATTTCTTGGAAATAAATCATGTAATTACAGGTCAAGCTGAACTGAGTTGACTGATAAATGTAACATGCTGCTGTTGCCTTATAAGATTGTACAGACTACTTATTACTGCAGTATTAGTCCCTCACACTATTTTCTGGTTGTTTTATGGTGAATGTAGCCTCTGTAAAAAGAGCTGCATTTGAAGTTTTAAGCCCCAATACCCAAAAGTATATTTGGCACAAGAAAATCACTAGAACAACAGAACACCAAGCCCACAGTGAAATATAATGGTGCCTGCATCAAGCTCAGGGCTATTGTACTTCTGATGAGAAGTTTTCAAATCAAAATGAATTGAATCATGAGCACTTCAAAATACAGCTAAATGTTTTGACGCAAAATATTTAGCTGTCTTTTAGACAGCTAACTGTCTCTTACACAGTTAAATGTTTTAAATGTAGTTAAATGTTACACTAAAAAAATTCTCAAGTAGAAAAAAACATATCAGGTCATTAGAAACAACTGTAATAAGGGAAACAAAACTCTGCTGAATTCCTTGACAGAATTCTTAGTGAAAATGTTGCTTGATTGCCCAAATTTTAAGCTGCAACCTGTAAAAAAAGTGTGTGTCAAATGTGATGCAGCCAAAAAGGGTGCACCCAACATTCTTGTTGGTAAAACAGTTAGCCGACCAGCAGCAGTGCAAAAAGTTGGTCAAGAGTCATGTAAACTGAATAAGAAGGAGCTTCATAAATATTAGTTTAAGGTCATAACCAAGATTTAAAAGCACCTAGAATCAATGTATTACTTATTTTATTTTGACTGCATCTTATATTTCCAATTCGAGACATGCATTTAAAATTTCTTTAAATTTGTGCTGAAAACATTAGGGCTATGAAAAAATCTTCAAATATTTGAAGTGCGAGTAAGAGAAGCGAAACTGGGGATATCTAACATTATTACTTTCATGAAACGAATACATTTTCCAGATCAAACCAAGTGTCAACTGAAAAAGCCTACATTTGGAGAAATACTGTGTCTTTCAGATTAGTGAACCATTTTCAATAACAATTTTCAGGAGCAACAGCAAACAGTTCTTCAAATAAAATACTAAAATTTCCAATTTTAATCCCAACTGAATTGACTAAAAATATCAAATAATGTTATTGATATATTTAGACAAAAGCTTGTTGTGGGACCCATTAGAAATGTTAAAGACTTATTTTAGGATTTTGCAGTCTGTCATCAAAGGTAAACTTGCTTGGACAGCCATTTTGACAGTTATTTTGAATATCATTGCTAATCAGAATCATAAGATGCTACAATCTTATGATTTGAGAATACAATTGTGTTCATTCTCCCTTTTAGCGGTGAAGGATACCACAAAGATAAATATCTGAGGTTTAAACTGGACAAACCCCCTTCATATGCAACGTAATTGTGTTTTAATCATGTGCACCTAATGTGATATGCCTATATGTAAATGAAGCAATTTTGAGTGGACATAAATGTGGAGGTGTCCAGATTTATGCCTCACCAGAAATGTTCCTTTTTCATTTCATAATACTGAACATTGAATATTTTCTTCTTTTTTATTTATAATACTTTAACGTCTCTATACTCAAAATAACTTTGAAATATTCCTATGCTAAATTAGGTTAGAATAACACAAGCCGTGCTTGATATATTTATTCACATCATTATACATGATGTGTAGTAGACTGCAGTTTGAAGCTCAAGACATTTCTAAGCTAAATAAAACAAAATAGCAACAACTAAATAAATGTTCTCCTATGCTCATTTCACAGCTCATTTTCAAGGAACCACGCACTTTTCAGACCACTTAACTAGATTCTGCTCTCCTCTGTTAAGCAATGGCTTCTCTTTCACAGTTCTGAGAACTCTTAACAAAAGAGCTCATAAATGAGCCTAAGAGTGTCAATTTAACAGTGATGCACATGCAAGAATGTGCAAGATAATAAAAATAGTTTTAATACAACACTGAACTCACTAAGTAGCATTAGGAATATGGGGGGAGGGAAGACTGAGGAAGACAGACAGAAAGCAAGCTGCCTCAGTGAGAATTTTAAAATGTGATTTGCTGAGCACTGTGAAGGAAGATTAGGGAGACTGGACGGCTTTACAACACAGACACCCCAGCTTTCTAATCCTGAAACACATTAACAGCAATAATTATACAGCTACAACCGATTAGTGTTGCAGAAAAATGACTGAGTGACATGAACAGAAAGGGGGTAGGGAGCACATGGGGAAAAATACATGGAGAAGAAATACAAAGAAAGACATAGTAAAGACGTTTGTGATGAAGCAATTGAGAAAAACAAAATTCCCAAGGAGTCCAACAAGAGAGGCAGGAGAAAGAAGTGTGGAAGTCGATAGTCAAAAGGTTGTGAAACGAGAGGCAGAGAAAAACTTTATGCCAAAAAATATGAATATTTATCTTAAAATTTATCAAAATTATGAGGAAGAAAAACATAATAATGTTAGGACTTGCAGGAAGGGGATTAATTGAGAGACTTACAATGGAAGGAGGGAAGATGAAGGAAAGAACAAAGGGAACAGCAAGTTCAAATTCACTCAGGGTGCAAATCCGGGCCAAATAATTTCTTTGACACACGTGGAAAACAATGTGCTTAAAGATTTGATTAATGGAACAGAGGGGTACAGAAAACACATGCAGCTTTCACCTTGTCTCTCAGTGAACATTAAGATCTAAAATGTGCTTAATTAAGTCAAATCCGACAAAGTCCAGCACAACACAGTGTGTGCTCGTTTGTTTTTCAGTTTCATTTAAACTAATTTAGAGATAACAAAACAGTGTCCTCTGTGTTTCATTTGAAATTTACAAAGTTAACAAATAAATTTGTAACTAATCTGCTACACTGCAGGTTTTAGTAGGAAGAACTTTTAAACCTTCATTATGAAACATTAGTAAGGCAAGGCAAGGCAACTTTATTTATATAGCACCTTTCAGCCAAAGACAATTCAAAGTGCTTGTACAAGAGAGCCAAAAAACAACACACAAGAAGAAGATAGTAAAAAAAAACAAAAAAACAATAATAATAATAAAGATCAAGCTGATTAAAAATAGACAAAGTACCGTAAACATCAAAATTTCAAATATAGTGAATGAGCAGAACCTAAAACCTAATAATAGGCAACTTCAAATAAGAAGGTTTTTAACCTTGTTTTAAATAAACTCAAGGTCAGGGCGCTCTTACAATGAGCAGGAAGCTTTATTCCAGACTGTCGGAGCACAAAAACTAAAAGCTGCTTCACCATGTTTAGTTCTGACTCTCGGTATAATTAATAGGTTTGATTCTGATGATCTTAACGGTCTGAGTGGTGTATATGGTTGTAGAAGATCAGAAATGTAGTCTGGG